>JANCRA010000292.1:0-103945 GCA_024362935.1 Setophaga petechia
GAAGGAAGGTAAGAAGGAAAGAAGGAAGTATGTATTCCAGGAAGGAAGAAATGAAGGAAGGAAGTATTTCAGGAAGCATTACAGGAAGTATTCCAGGAAGTAGTCCAAAATGGAAGGAAGGAAGGAAGGAAGGAAGTATTGCAGGAAGTATTCCAGGAAGGAAGGAAAGAAGCAAGGAGGGAAGGAAGGAAAGAAGTGAAGAAAGAAGGGGAGAAGGAAAGAAGCAAAGAAGGAAGGAAGTATGTATGCTAGGAAAGAAGAAAAGAAGGAAAAAAGAATTCCAGGAAGTATTCCAGGAAGTATTCAAGGAAGTATTCCAGGAAGTATTCCAGGAAGTAATCCAGAAAGGAAGGAAGGTAAGAAGGAAGGAAGGTAAGAAGGAAAGAAGGAAGTATGTGTTCCAGGAAGGAAGAAATGAAGGAAGGAAGTATTTCAAGAAGCATTACAGGAAGTATTCCAGGAAGTAGTCCAAAATGGAAGGAAGGAAGGAAGGAAGGAAGTATTGCAGGAAGTATTCCAGGAAGGAAGGAAAGAAGCAAGGAGGGAAGGAAGGAAAGAAGTGAAGAAAGAAGGGGAGAAGGAAAGAAGGAAAGAAGGAAGGAAGTATGTATGCTAGGAAAGAAGAAAAGAAGGAAAAAAGAATTCAAGGAAGTATTCCAGGAAGTATTCCAGGAAGTATTCCTGGAAGGATTACAGGAAGTATTCCAGAAAGCAAGGAAGGTAAGAAGGAAGGAAGGCAAGAAGGAAAGAAGGAAGTATGTATTCCAGGAAGGAAGAAATGAAGGAAGGAAGTATTTCAGGAAGCATTACAGGAAGTATTCCAGGAAGTAGTCCAAAATGGAAGGAAGAAAGGAAGGAAGTATTGCAGGAAGTATTCCAGGAAGGAAGGAAAGAAGCTAGGAGGGAAGGAAGGAAAGAAGTTAAGAAAGAAGGGGAGAAGGAAAGAAGGAAAGAAGGAAGGAAGTATTCCAGGAAAGAGAAAAGAAGGAAAAAAGAATTCCAGGAAGTATTCCAAGAAGATTTCCAAAAAGTATTCCAGGAAGTATTCCAGGAAGTAATCCAGAAAGGAAGGAAGGTAAGAAGGAAGGAAGGTAAGAAGGAAAGAAGGAAGTATGTATTCCAGGAAGGAAGAAATGAAGGAAGGAAGTATTTTCAGGAAGCATTACAGGAAGTATTCCAGGAAGTAGTCCAAAATGGAAGGAAGGAAGGAAGGAAGGAAGTATTGCCGGAAGTATTCCAGGAAGGAAGGAAAGAAGAAAGAAGGGAAGGAAGGAAAGAAGTTAAGAAAGAAGGGGAGAAGGAAAGAAGGAAAGAAGGAAGGAAGTATGTATGCTAGGAAAGAAGAAAGGAAAAAAAAAAGAATTCAAGGAAGTATTCCAGGAAGTATTCCCGGAAGTATTCCAGGAAGTATACCAGAAAGGACGGAAGGTAAGAAGGAAGGAAGGTAAGAAGGAAAGAAGGAAGTATGTATTCCAGGAAGGAAGAAATGAAGGAAGGAAGTATTTCAGGAAGCATTACAGGAAGTATTCCAGGTAGTAGTCCAAAATGGAAGGAAGGAAGGAAGGAAGGAAGTATTGCAGGAAATATTCCAGGAAGGAAGGAAAGAAGCAAGGAGGGAAGGAAGGAAAGAAGTGAAGAAAGAAGGGGAGAAGGAAAGAAGGAAAGAAGGAAGGAAGTATGTATGCTAGGAAAGAAGAAAGGAAGGAAAAAAGAATTCAAGGAAGTATTCCAGGAAGTATTCCAGGAAGTATTCCCGGAAGTATTACAGGAAGTATTCCAGAAAGGACGGAAGGTAAGAAGGAAGGAAGGTAAGAAGGATAGAAGGAAGTATGTATTCCAGGAAGGAAGAAATGAAGGAAGGATGTATTTCAGGAAGCATTACTGGAAGTATTCCGGGAAGTAGTCCAAAATGGAAGGAAGGAAGGAAGTATTGCAGGAAGTATTCCAGGAAGGAAGGAAAGAAGCTAGGAGGGAAGGAAGGAATGAAGTTAAGAAAGAAGGGGAGAAGAAGGAAAGAAGGAAGGAAGTATGTATGCTAGGAAAGAAAAAAAGAAGGAAAAAAGAATTCCCAGGAAGTATTCCAGGAAGTATTCCAGGAAGTATTCCAGGAAGTAATCCAGAAGGAAGGAAGGTAAGAAGGAAGGAAGGTAAGAAGGAAAGAAGGAAGTATGTATTCCAGGAAGGAAGAAATGAAGGAAGGATGTATTTCAAAAAGCATTACAGGAAGTATTCCAGGAAGTAGTCCAAAATGGAAGGAAGGAAGGAAGGATTGCAGGAAGTATTCCAGGAAGGAAGGAAAGAAGCAAGGAGGGAAGGAAGGAAAGAAGTGAAGAAAGAAGGGGAGAAGGAGAGAAGGAAAGAAGGAAGGAAGTATGTATGCTAGGAAAGAAGAAAAGAAGGAAAAAAGAATTCCAGGAAGTATTCCAGGAAGTATTTCCAGGAAGTATTCCTGGAAGTATTACAGGAAGTATTCCAGAAAGCAAGGAAGGTAAGAAGGAAGGAAGGCAAGAAGGAAAGAAGGAAGTATGTATTCCAGGAAGGAAGAAATGAAGGAAGGAAGTATTTCAGGAAGCATTACAGGAAGTATTCCAGGAAGTAGTCCAAAATGGAAGGAAGAAAGGAAGGAAGTATTGCAGGAAGTATTCCAGGAAGGAAGGAAAGAAGCAAGGAGGGAAGGAAGGAAAGAAGTGAAGAAAGAAGGGGAGAAGGAAAGAAGCAAAGAAGGAAGGAAGTATGTATGCTAGGAAAGAAGAAAAGAAGGAAAAAAGAATTCCAGGAAGTATTCCAGGAAGTATTCCAGGAAGTATTCCAGAAAGGAAGGAAGGTAAGAAGGAAGGAAGATAAGAAGGAAAGAAGGAAGTATGTATTCCAGGAAGGAAGAAATGAAGGAAGGAAGTATTTCAGGAAGCATTACAGGAAGTATTCCAGGAAGTAGTCCAAAATGGAAGGAAGGAAGGAAGGAAGGAAGTATTGCAGGAAGTATTCCAGGAAGGAAGGAAAGAAGCAAGGAGGGAAGGAAGGAAAGAAGTGAAGAAAGAAGGGGAGAAGGAAAGAAGGAAAGAAGGAAGGAAGTATGTATGCTAGGAAAGAAGAAAAGAAGGAAAAAAGAATTTCAGGAAGTATTCCAGGAAGTATTCCAGGAAGTATTCCTGGAAGGATTACAGGAAGTATTCCAGAAAGCAAGGAAGGTAAGAAGGAAGGAAGGCAAGAAGGAAAGAAGGAAGTATGTATTCCAGGAAGGAAGAAATGAAGGAAGGAAGTATTTCAGGAAGCATTACAGGAAGTATTCCAGGAAGTAGTCCAAAATGGAAGGAAGGAAGGAAGGAAGTACTGCAGGAAGTATTCCTGAAAGGAAGGAAAGAAGCAAGGAGGGAAGGAAGGAAAGAAGTGAAGAAAGAAGGGGAGAAGGAAAGAAGGAAGGAAGTATGTATGCTAGGAAAGAAGAAAAGAAGGAAAAAAGAATTCCAGGAAGTATTCCAAGAAGATTTCCAAAAAGTATTCCAGGAAGCATTCCAGGAAGTAATCCAGAAAGGAAGGAAGGTAAGAAGGAAGGAAGGTAAGAAGGAAAGAAGGAAGTATGTATTCCAGGAAGGAAGAAATGAAGGAAGGAAGTATTTCAGGAAACATTACAGGAAGTATTCCAGGAAGTAGTCCAAAATGGAAGGAAGGAAGGAAGTATTGCAGGAAGTATTTCAGGAAGGAAGGAAAGAAGGAAGGAGGGAAGGAAGGAAAGAAGGTAAGAAAGAAGGGGAGAAGGAAAGAAGCAAAGAAGGAAGGAAGTATGTATGCTAGGAAAGAAGAAAAGAAGGAAAAAAGAATTCCAGGAAGTATTCCAGGAAGTATTCAAGGAAGTATTCCAGGAAGTATTCCAGGAAGTAATCCAGAAAGGAAGGAAGGTAAGAAGGAAGGAAGGTAAGAAGGAAAGAAGGAAGTATGTGTTCCAGGAAGGAAGAAATGAAGGAAGGAAGTATTTCAGGAAGCATTACAGGAAGTATTCCAGGAAGTAGTCCAAAATGGAAGGAAGGAAGGAAGGAAGTATTGCAGGAAGTATTGCAGGAAGGAAGGAAAGAAGCAAGGAGGGAAGGAAGGAAAGAAGTGAAGAAAGAAGGGGAGAAGGAAAGAAGGAAAGAAGGAAGGAAGTATGTATGCTAGGAAAGAAGAAAAGAAGGAAAAAAGAATTCCAGGAAGTATTCCAAGAAGATTTCCAAAAAGTATTCCAGAAAGGAAGGAAGGTAAGAAGGAAGGAAGGTAAGAAGGAAAGAAGGAAGGATGTATTCCAGGAAGGAAGAAATGAAGGAAGGAAGTATTTCAGGAAGCATTACAGGAAGTATTCCAGGAAGTAGTCCAAAATGGAGGGAAGGAAGGAAGGAAGGAAGGAAGGAAGTATTGCAGGAAGTATTCCAGGAAGGAAGGAAAGAAGCAAGGAGGGAAGGAAGGAAAGAAGTGAAGAAAGAAGGGGAGAAGGAAAGAAGGAAAGAAGGAAGGAAGTATGTATGCTAGGAATAAAGAAAAGAAGGAAAAAAGAATTTCAGGAAGTATTCCAGGAAGTATTCCAGGAAGTATTCCTGGAAGGATTATAGGAAGTATTCCAGAAAGGAAGGAAGGTAAGAAGGAAGGAAGGTAAGAAGGAAAGAAGGAAGTATGTATTCCAGGAAGGAAGAAATGAAGGAAGGAAGTATTTCAGGAAGCATTACAGGAAGTATTCCAGGAAGTAGTCCAAAATGGAAGGAAGGAAGGAAGGAAGGAAGAAAGTATTGCAGGAAGTATTCCAGGAAGGAAGGAAAGAAGCAAGGAGGGAAGGAAGGAAAGAAGTTAAGAAAGAAGGGGAGAAGGAAAGAAGGAAAGAAGGAAGGAAGTATGTATGCGAGGAAAGAAGAAAAGAAGGAAAAAAGAATTCCAGGAAGTATTCCAAGAAGATTTCCAAAAAGTATTCCAGGAAGCATTCCAGGAAGTAATCCAGAAAGGAAGGAAGGTAAGAAGGAAGGAAGGTAAGAAGGAAAGAAGGAAGTATGTATTCCAGGAAGGAAGAAATGAAGGAAGGAAGTAATTCAGGAAACATTGCAGGAAGTATTCCAGGAAGTAGTCCAAAATGGAAGGAAGGAAGGAAGTATTGCAGGAAGTATTTCAGGAAGGAAGGAAAGAAGGAAGGAGGGAAGGAAGGAAAGAAGTTAAGAAAGAAGGGGAGAAGGAAAGAAGGAAAGAAGGAAGGAAGTATGTATGCTAGGAAAGAAGAAAAGAAGGAAAAAAGAATTCCAGGAAGTATTCCAGGAAGTATTCCAGGAAGTATTCCAGGAAGTATTCCAGGAAGTAATCCAGAAAGAAAGGAAGGTAAGAAGGAAGGCAGGTAAGAAGGAAAGAAGGAAGTATGTATTCCAGGAAGGAAGAAATGAAGGAAGGAAGTATTTCAGGAAGCATTACAGGAAGTATTCCAGGAAGTAGTCCAAAATGGAAGGAAGGAAGGAAGGAAGGAAGGAAGGAAGGAAGGAAGGAAGGAAGGAAGGAAGGAAGGAAGGAAGGAAGGAAGGAAGGAAGGAAGGAAGGAAGGAAGGAAGGAAGGAAGGAAGGAAGGAAGGAAGGAAGGAAGTATTGCCGGAAGTATTCCAGGAAGGAAGGAAAGAAGAAAGAAGGGAAGGAAGGAAAGAAGTTAAGAAAGAAGGGGAGAAGGAAAGAAGGAAAGAAGGAAGGAAGTATGTATGCTAGGAAAGAAGAAAGGAAAAAAAAAAGAATTCAAGCAATTATTCCAGGAAGTATTCCCGGAAGTATTCCAGGAAGTATACCAGAAAGGACGGAAGGTAAGAAGGAAGGAAGGTAAGAAGGAAAGAAGGAAGTATGTATTCCAGGAAGGAAGAAATGAAGGAAGGAAGTATTTCAGGAAGCCTTACAGGAAGTATTCCAGGAAGTAGTCCAAAATGGAAGGAAGGAAGGAAGGAAGGAAGGAAGGAAGGAAGGAAGGAAGGAAGGAAGGAAGGAAGGAAGGAAGGAAGGAAGGAAGGAAGGAAGGAAGGAAGGAAGGAAGGAAGGAAGGAAGGAAGGAAGAAGGAAGGAAGGAAGGAAGGAAGGAAGGAAGGAAGGAAGTATTGCAGGAAGTATTCCAGGAAGGAAGGAAAGAAGCAAGGAAGGAAGGAAGGAAAGAAGTTAAGAAAGAAGGGGAGAAGGAAAGAAGGAAAGAAGGAAGGAAGTATGTATGCTAGGAAAGAAGAAAAGAAGGAAAAAAGAATTCCAGGAAGTATTCCAGGAAGTATTCCAGGAAGTAATCCAGAAAGGAAGGAAGGTAAGAAGGAAGGAAGGTAAGAAGGAAAGAAGGAAGTATGTATTCCAGGAAGGAAGAAATGAAGGAAGGAAGTATTTCAGGAAGCATTACAGGAAGTATTCCAGGAAGTAGTCCAAAATGGAAGGAAGGAAGGAAGGAAGGAAGTATTGCAGGAAATATTCCAGGAAGGAAGGAAAGAAGCAAGGAGGGAAGGAAGGAAAGAAGTGAAGAAAGAAGGGGAGAAGGAAAGAAGGAAAGAAGGAAGGAAGTATGTATGCTAGGAAAGAAGAAAGGAAGGAAAAAAGAATTCAAGGAAGTATTCCAGGAAGTATTCCAGGAAGTATTCCCGGAAGTATTACAGGAAGTATTCCAGAAAGGACGGAAGGTAAGAAGGAAGGAAGGTAAGAAGGATAGAAGGAAGTATGTATTCCAGGAAGGAAGAAATGAAGGAAGGATGTATTTCAGGAAGCATTACTGGAAGTATTCCGGGAAGTAGTCCAAAATGGAAGGAAGGAAGGAAGTATTGCAGGAAGTATTCCAGGAAGGAAGGAAAGAAGCAAGGAGGGAAGGAAGGAATGAAGTTAAGAAAGAAGGGGAGAAGAAGGAAAGAAGGAAGGAAGTATGTATGCTAGGAAAGAAAAAAAGAAGGAAAAAAGAATTCCAGGAAGTATTCCAGGAAGTATTCCAGGAAGTATTCCAGGAAGTAATCCAGAAAGGAAGGAAGGTAAGAAGGAAGGAAGGTAAGAAGGAAAGAAGGAAGTATGTATTCCAGGAAGGAAGAAATGAAGGAAGGATGTATTTCAAAAAGCATTACAGGAAGTATTCCAGGAAGTAGTCCAAAATGGAAGGAAGGAAGGAAGGATTGCAGGAAGTATTCCAGGAAGGAAGGAAAGAAGCAAGGAGGGAAGGAAGGAAAGATGTTAAGAAAGAAGGGGAGAAGGAAAGAAGGAAAGAAGGAAGGAAGTATGTATGCTATAAAGGAAGAAAAGAAGGAAAAAAGAATTCCGGGAAGTATTCCAGGAAGTATTCCAGGAAGTAATCCAGAAAGGAAGGAAGGTAAGAAGGAAGGAAGGTAAGAAGGGAAGAAGGAAGGATGTATTCCAGGAAGGAAGAAATGAAGGAAGGAAGTATTTCAGGAAGCATTACAGGAAGTATTCCAGGAAGTAGTCCAAAATGGAAGGAAGGAAGGAAAGAAGTATTGCAGGAAGTATTCCAGGAAGGAAGGAAGGAAGCAAGGAGGGAAGGAAGGAAAAAAGTTAAGAAAGAAGGGGAGAAGGAAAGAAGGAAAGAAGGAAGGAAGTATGTATGCTAGGAAAGAAGAAAAGAAGGAAAAAAGAATTCCAGGAAGTATTCCAGGTAGTATTCCAGGAAGTATTCCCGGAAGTATTCCAGGAAGTATTCAAGAAAGGACGGAAGGTAAGAAGGAAGGAAGGTAAGAAGGAAAGAAGGAAGAATGTATTCCAGGAAGGAAAAAATGAAGGAAGGATGTTTTTCAAAAAGCATTACAGGAAATATTCCAGGAAGTAGTCCAAAATGGAAGGAAGGAAGGAAGTATTGCAGGAAGTATTCCAGGAAGGAAGGAAAGAAGCAAGGAGGGAAGGAAGGAAAGAAGTGAAGAAAGAAGGGAAGAAGAAGGAAAGAAGGAAGGAAGTATGTATGCTAGGAAAGAATAAAAGAAGGAAAAAAGAATTCCAGGAATTATTCCAGGATGTATTCCAGGAAGTATTCCAGGAAGTATTCCAGAAAGGAAGGAAGGTAAGAAGGAAGGAAGGTAAGAAGGAAAGAAGGAAGTATGTATTCCAGGAAGGAAGAAATGAAGGAAGGAAGTATTTAAGGAAGCATTACAGGAAGTATTCCAGGAAGTAGTCCAAAATGGAAGGAAGGAAGTAAGGAAGTATTGCAGGAAGTATTCCAGGAAGGAAGGAAAGAAGCAAGGAGGGAAGGAAGGAAAGAAGTTAAGAAAGAAGGGGAGAAGGAAAGAAGGAAAGAAGGAAGGAAGTATGTATGCTAGGAAAGAAGAAAAGAAGGAAAAAAGAATTCCAGGAAGTATTCCAAGAAGATTTCCAAAAAGTATTCCAGAAAGGAAGGAAGGTAAGAAGGAAGGAAGGTAAGAAGGAAAGAAGGAAGGATGTATTCCAGGAAGGAAGAAATGAAGGAAGGAAGTATTTCAGGAAGCATTACAGGAAGTATTCCAGGAAGTAGTCCAAAATGGAAGGAAGGAAGGAAGGAAGGAAGGAAGGAAGTATTGCAGGAAGTATTCCAGGAAGGAAGGAAAGAAGCAAGGAGGGAAGGAAGGAAAGAAGTGAAGAAAGAAGGGGAGAAGGAAAGAAGGAAAGAAGGAAGGAAGTATGTATGCTAGGAATGAAGAAAAGAAGGAAAAAAGAATTTCAGGAAGTATTCCAGGAAGTATTCCAGGAAGTATTCCTGGAAGGATTATAGGAAGTATTCCAGAAAGGAAGGAAGGTAAGAAGGAAGGAAGGTAAGAAGGAAAGAAGGAAGTATGTATTCCAGGAAGGAAGAAATGAAGGAAGGAAGTATTTCAGGAAGCATTACAGGAAGTATTCCAGGAAGTAGTCCAAAATGGAAGGAAGGAAGGAAGGAAGGAAGTATTGCAGGAAGTATTCCAGGAAGGAAGGAAAGAAGCAAGGAGGGAAGGAAGGAAAGAAGTTAAGAAAGAAGGGGAGAAGGAAAGAAGGAAAGAAGGAAGGAAGTATTCCAGGAAAGAAGAAAAGAAGGAAAAAAGAATTCCAGGAAGTATTCCAAGAAGATTTCCAGGAAGTATTCCAGGAAGTAATCCAGAAAGGAAGGAAGGTAAGAAGGAAGGAAGGTAAGAAGGAAAGAAGGAAGTATGTATTCCAGGAAGGAAGAAATGAAGGAAGGAAGTATTTCAGGAAACATTACAGGAAGTATTCCAGGAAGTAGTCCAAAATGGAAGGAAGGAAGGAAGTATTGCAGGAAGTATTTCAGGAAGGAAGGAAAGAAGGAAGGATGGAAGGAAGGAAAGAAGTTAAGAAAGAAGGGGAGAAGGAAAGAAGGAAAGAAGGAAGGAAGTATGTATGCTAGGAAAGAAGAAAAGAAGGAAAAAAGAATTCCAGCAAGTATTCCAGGAAGTATTCCCGGAAGTATTCCAGGAAGTATTCCAGAAAGGAAGGAAGGTAAGAAGGAAGGAAGGTAAGAAGGAATGAAGGAAGTATGTATTCCAGGAATGAAGAAATGAAGGAAGGAAGTATTTCAGGAAGCCTTACAGGAAGTATTCCAGGAAGTAGTCCAAAATGGAAGGAAAGAAGGAAAGAAGGAAGGAAGGAAGGAAGGAAGGAAGGAAGGAAGGAAGGAAGGAAGGAAGGAAGGAAGGAAGGAAGGAAGGAAGGAAGGAAGGAAGGAAGGAAGGAAGGAAGGAAGGAAGGAAGGAAGGAAGGAAGGAAGGAAGGAAGGAAGGAAGGAAGGAAGGAAGGAAGGAAGGAAGGAAGGAAGGAAGGAAGGAAGGAAGGAAGGAAGGAAGGAAGGAAGGAAGGAAGGAAGGATTGCAGGAAGTATTCCAGGAAGGAAGGAAGGAAGCAAGGAGGGAAGGAAGGAAAGAAGTGAAGAAAGAAGGGGAGAAGGAAAGAAGGAAAGAAGGAAGGAAGTATGTATGCTAGGAAAGAAGAAAAGAAGGAAAAAAGAATTCCAGGAAGTATTCCAGGAAGTATTCCAGGAAGTATTCCAGAAAGGAAGGAAGGTAAGAAGGAAGGAAGATAAGAAGGAAAGAAGGAAGTATGTATTCCAGGAAGGAAGAAATGAAGGAAGGAAGTATTTCAGGAAGCATTACAGGAAGTATTCCAGGAAGTAGTCCAAAATGGAAGGAAGGAAGGAAGGAAGTAAGTATTGCAGGAAGTATTCCAGGAAGGAAGGAAAGAAGCAAGGAGGGAAGGAAGGAAAGAAGTTAAGAAAGAAGGGGAGAAGGAAAGAAGGAAAGAAGGAAGGAAGTATGTATGCTAGGAAAGAAGAAAAGAAGGAAAAAAGAATTCAAGGAAGTATTCCAGGAAGTATTCCAGGAAGTATTCCTGGAAGGATTACAGGAAGTATTCCAGAAAGCAAGGAAGGTAAGAAGGAAGGAAGGAAGGCAAGAAGGAAAGAAGGAAGTATGTATTCCAGGAAGGAAGAAATGAAGGAAGGAAGTATTTCAGGAAGCATTACAGGAAGTATTCCAGGAAGTAGTCCAAAATGGAAGGAAGGAAGGAAGGAAGTACTGCAGGAAGTATTCCAGGAAGGAAGGAAAGAAGCAAGGAGGGAAGGAAGGAAAGAAGTGAAGAAAGAAGGGGAGAAGGAAAGAAGGAAAGAAGGAAGGAAGTATGTATGCTAGGAAAGAAGAAAAGAAGGAAAAAAGAATTCCAGGAAGTATTCCAAGAAGATTTCCAAAAAGTATTCCAGGAAGTATTCCAGGAAGTAATCCAGAAAGGAAGGAAGGTAAGAAGGAAGGAAGGTAAGAAGGAAAGAAGGAAGTATGTATTCCAGGAAGGAAGAAATGAAGGAAGGAAGTATTTCAGGAAACATTACAGGAAGTATTCCAGGAAGTAGTCCAAAATGGAAGGAAGGAAGGAAGTATTGCAGGAAGTATTTCAGGAAGGAAGGAAAGAAGGAAGGAGGGAAGGAAGGAAAGAAGTTAAGAAAGAAGGGGAGAAGGAAAGAAGCAAAGAAGGAAGGAAGTATGTATGCTAGGAAAGAAGAAAAGAAAGAAAAAAAGAATTCCAGGAAGTATTCCAGGAAGTATTCCAGGAAGTATTCCAGGAAGTATTCCAGGAAGTAATCCAGAAAGGAAGGAAGGTAAGAAGGAAGGAAGGTAAGAAGGAAAGAAGGAAGTATGTGTTCCAGGAAGGAAGAAATGAAGGAAGGAAGTATTTCAGGAAGCATTACAGGAAGTATTCCAGGAAGTAGTCCAAAATGGAAGGAAGGAAGGAAGGAAGGAAGTATTGCAGGAAGTATTCCAGGAAGGAAGGAAAGAAGCAAGGAGGGAAGGAAGGAAAGAAGTGAAGAAAGAAGGGGAGAAGGAAAGAAGGAAGGAAGTATGTATGCTAGGAAAGAAGAAAAGAAGGAAAAAAGAATTCCAGGAAGTATTCCCGGGAGTATTCCAGGAAGTATTCCAGGAAGTATTCCTGGAAGGATTACAGGAAGTATTCCAGAAAGCAAGGAAGGTAAGAAGGAAGGAAGGCAAGAAGGAAAGAAGGAAGTATGTATTCCGGGAAGGAAGAAATGAAGGAAGGAAGTATTTCAGGAAGCATTACAGGAAGTATTCCAGGAAGTAGTCCAAAATGGAAGGAAGAAAGGAAGGAAGTATTGCAGGAAGCATTCCAGGAAGGAAGGAAAGAAGCTAGGAGGGAAGGAAGGAAAGAAGTTAAGAAAGAAGGGGAGAAGGAAAGAAGGAAAGAAGGAAGGAAGTATGTATGCGAGGAAAGAAGAAAAGAAGGTAAAAAGAATTCCAGGAAGTATTCCAAGAAGATTTCCAAAAAGTATTCCAGGAAGTATTCCAGGAAGTAATCCAGAAAGGAAGGAAGGTAAGAAGGAAGGAAGGTAAGAAGGAAAGAAGGAAGTATGTATTCCAGGAAGGAAGAAATGAAGGAAGGAAGTATTTCAGGAAACATTACAGGAAGTATTCAAGGAAGTAGTCCAAAATGGAAGGAAGGAAGGAAGTATTGCAGGAAGTATTTCAGGAAGGAAGGAAAGAAGGAAGGAGGGAAGGAAGGAAAGAAGTTAAGAAAGAAGGGGAGAAGGAAAGAAGGAAAGAAGGAAGGAAGTATGTATGCTAGGAAAGAAGAAAAGAAGGAAAAAAGAATTTCCGCAAGTATTCCAGGAAGTATTCCAGGAAGTAATCCAGGAAGTATTCCAGGAAGTAATCCAGAAAGGAAGGAAGGTAAGAAGGAAGGAAGGTAAGAAGGAAAGAAGGAAGTATGTATTCCAGGAAGGAAGAAATGAAGGAAGGAAGTATTTCAGGAAGCATTACAGGAAGTATTACAGGAAGTACTCCAAAATGGAAGGAAGGAAGGAAGTAAGGAAGTATTGCAGGAAGTATTCCAGGAAGGAAGGAAAGAAGCAAGGAGGGAAGGAAGGAAAGAAGTGAAGAAAGAAAGGGAGAAGGAAAGAAGGAAAGAAGGAAGGAAGTACGTATGCTAGGAAAGAAGAAAAGAAGGAAAAAAGAATTCCAGGAAGTATTCCAGGAAGTATTCCAGGAAGTATTCCCGGAAGTATTCCAGGAAGTATTCAAGAAAGGACGGAAGGTAAGAAGGAAGGAAGGTAAGAAGGAAAGAAGGAAGTATGTATTCCAGGAAGGAAGAAATGAAGGAAGGAAGTATTTCAGGAAGCATTACAGGAAGTATTCCAGGAAGTAGTCCAAAATGGAAGGAAGGAAGGAAGGAAGGAAGGAAGGAAGGAAGGAAGGAAGGAAGGAAGGAAGGAAGGAAGGAAGGAAGGAAGGAAGGAAGGAAGGAAGGAAGGAAGGAAGGAAGGAAGGAAGGAAGGAAGGAAGGAAGGAAGGAAGGAAGGAAGGAAGGAAGGAAGGAAGGAAGGAAGGAAGGAAGGAAGGAAGGAAGGAAGGAAGGAAGGAAGGAAGTATTGCAGGAAGTATTCCAGGAAGGAAGGAAAGAAGCAAGGAAGGAAGGAAGGAAAGAAGTTAAGAAAGAAGGGGAGAAGGAAAGAAGGAAAGAAGGAAGGAAGTATGTATGCTAGGAAAGAAGAAAAGAAGGAAAAAAGAATTCCTGGAAGTATTCCAGGAAGTATTCCAGGAAGTAATCCAGAAAGGAAGGAAGGTAAGAAGGAAGGAAGGTAAGAAGGAAAGAAGGAAGTATGTATTCCAGGAAGGAAGAAATGAAGGAAGGAAGTATTTCAGGAAGCATTACAGGAAGTATTCCAGGAAGTAGTCCAAAATGGAAGGAAGGAAGGAAGGAAGGAAGTATTGCAGGAAATATTCCAGGAAGGAAGGAAAGAAGCAAGGAGGGAAGGAAGGAAAGAAGTGAAGAAAGAAGGGGAGAAGGAAAGAAGGAAAGAAGGAAGGAAGTATGTATGCTAGGAAAGAAGAAAGGAAGGAAAAAAGAATTCAAGGAAGTATTCCAGGAAGTATTCCAGGACGTATTCCCGGAAGTATTACAGGAAGTATTCCAGAAAGGACGGAAGGTAAGAAGGAAGGAAGGTAAGAAGGATAGAAGGAAGTATGTATTCCAGGAAGGAAGAAATGAAGGAAGGATGTATTTCAGGAAGCATTACTGGAAGTATTCCGGGAAGTAGTCCAAAATGGAAGGAAGGAAGGAAGTATTGCAGGAAGTATTCCAGGAAGGAAGGAAAGAAGCAAGGAGGGAAGGAAGGAATTAATTAAGAAAGAAGGGGAGAAGAAGGAAAGAAGGAAGGAAGTATGTATGCTAGGAAAGAAGAAAAGAAGGAAAAAAGAATTCCAGGAAGTATTCCAGGAAGTATTCCAGGAAGTATTCCAGGAAGTAATCCAGAAAGGAAGGAAGGTAAGAAGGAAGGAAGGTAAGAAGGAAAGAAGGAAGTATGTATTCCAGGAAGGAAGAAATGAAGGAAGGATGTATTTCAAAAAGCATTACAGGAAGTATTCCAGGAAGTAGTCCAAAATGGAAGGAAGGAAGGAAGGATTGCAGGAAGTATTCCAGGAAGGAAGGAAAGAAGCAAGGAGGGAAGGAAGGAAAGAAGTGAAGAAAGAAGGGGAGAAGGAGAGAAGGAAAGAAGGAAGGAAGTATGTATGCTAGGAAAGAAGAAAAGAAGGAAAAAAGAATTCCAGGAAGTATTCCAGGAAGTATTCCAGGAAGTATTCCTGGAAGTATTACAGGAAGTATTCCAGAAAGCAAGGAAGGTAAGAAGGAAGGAAGGCAAGAAGGAAAGAAGGAAGTATGTATTCCAGGAAGGAAGAAATGAAGGAAGGAAGTATTTCAGGAAGCATTACAGGAAGTATTCCAGGAAGTAGTCCAAAATGGAAGGAAGGAAGGAAGGAAGGAAGTATTGCAGGAAGTATTCCAGGAAGGAAGGAAAGAAGCAAGGAGGGAAGGAAGGAAAGAAGTAAAGAAAGAAGGGGGGAAGGAAAGAAGCAAAGAAGGAAGGAAGTATGTATGCTAGGAAAGAAGAAAAGAAGGAAAAAAGAATTCCAGGAAGTATTCCAGGAAGTATTCCAGGAAGTATTCCAGAAAGGAAGGAAGGTAAGAAGGAAGGAAGATAAGAAGGAATGAAGGAAGTATGTATTCCAGGAAGGAAGAAATGAAGGAAGGAAGTATTTCAGGAAGCATTACAGGAAGTATTCCAGGAAGTAGTCCAAAATGGAAGGAAGGAAGGAAGGAAGTAAGTATTGCAGGAAGTATTCCAGGAAGGAAGGAAAGAAGCAAGGAGGGAAGGAAGGAAAGAAGTTAAGAAAGAAGGGGAGAAGGAAAGAAGGAAAGAAGGAAGGAAGTATGTATGCGAGGAAAGAAGAAAAGAAGGAAAAAAGAATTTCAGGAAGTATTCCAGGAAGTATTCCAGGAAGTATTCCTGGAAGGATTACAGGAAGTATTCCAGAAAGCAAGGAAGGTAAGTAGGAAGGAAGGCAAGAAGGAAAGAAGGAAGTATGTATTCCAGGAAGGAAGAAATGAAGGAAGGAAGTATTTCAGGAAGCATTACAGGAAGTATTCCAGGAAGTAGTCCAAAATGGAAGGAAGGAAGGAAGGAAGTACTGCAGGAAGTATTCCAGGAATGAAGGAAAGAAGCAAGGAGGGAAGGAAGGAAAGAAGTGAAGAAAGAAGGGGAGAAGGAAAGAAGGAAAGAAGGAAGGAAGTATGTATGCTAGGAAAGAAGAAAAGAAGGAAAAAAGAATTCCAGGAAGTATTCCAAGTAGATTTCCAAAAAGTATTCCAGGAAGTATTCCAGGAAGTAATCCAGAAAGGAAGGAAGGTAAGAAGGAAGGAAGGTAAGAAGGAAAGAAGGAAGTATGTATTCCAGGAAGGAAGAAATGAAGGAAGGAAGTATTTCAGGAAACATTACAGGAAGTATTCCAGGAAGTAGTCCAAAATGGAAGGAAGGAAGGAAGTATTGCAGGAAGTATTCCAGGAAGGAAGGAAAGAAGGAAGGAGGGAAGGAAGGAAAGAAGTTAAGAAAGAAGGGGAGAAGGAAAGAAGCAAAGAAGGAAGGAAGTATGTATGCTAGGAAAGAAGAAAAGAAGGAAAAAAGAATTCCAGGAAGTATTCCAGGAAGTATTCCAGGAAGTATTCCAGGAAGTATTCCAGGAAGTAATCCAGAAAGGAAGGAAGGTAAGAAGGAAGGAAGGTAAGAAGGAAAGAAGGAAGTATGTGTTCCAGGAAGGAAGAAATGAAGGAAGGAAGTATTTCAGGAAGCATTACAGGAAGTATTCCAGGAAGTAGTCCAAAATGGAAGGAAGGAAGGAAGGAAGGAAGTATTGCAGGAAGTATTCCAGGAAGAAAGGAAACAAGCAAGGAGGGAAGGAAGGAAAGAAGTGAAGAAAGAAGGGGAGAAGGAAAGAAGGAAGGAAGTATGTATGCTAGGAAACAAGAAAAGAAGGAAAAAAGAATTCCAGGAAGTATTCCAGGAAGTATTCCAGGAAGTATTCCTGGAAGGATTACAGGAAGTATTCCAGAAAGCAAGGAAGGTAAGAAGGAAGGAAGGCAAGAAGGAAAGAAGGAAGTATGTATTCCGGGAAGGAAGAAATGAAGGAAGGAAGTATTTCAGGAAGCATTACAGGAAGTATTCCAGGAAGTAGTCCAAAATGGAAGGAAGAAAGGAAGGAAGTATTGCAGGAAGTATTCCAGGAAGGAAGGAAGGAAGCTAGGAGGGAAGGAAGGAAAGAAGTTAAGAAAGAAGGGGAGAAGGAAAGAAGGAAAGAAGGAAGGAAGTATGTATGCGAGGAAAGAAGAAAAGAAGGAAAAAAGAATTCCAGGAAGTATTCCAAGAAGATTTCCAAAAAGTATTCCAGGAAGCATTCCAGGAAGTAATCCAGAAAGGAAGGAAGGTAAGAAGGAAGGAAGGTAAGAAGGAAAGAAGGAAGTATGTATTCCAGGATGGAAGAAATGAAGGAAGGAAGTATTTCAGGAAACATTGCAGGAAGTATTCCAGGAAGTAGTCCAAAATGGAAGGAAGGAAGGAAGTATTGCAGGAAGTATTTCAGGAAGGAAGGAAAGAAGGAAGGAGGGAAGGAAGGAAAGAAGTTAAGAAAGAAGGGGAGAAGGAAAGAAGGAAAGAAGGAAGGAAGTATGTATGCTAGGAAAGAAGAAAAGAAGGAAAAAAGAATTCCAGGAAGTATTCCAGGAAGTATTCCAGGAAGTATTCCAGGAAGTATTCCAGGAAGTAATCCAGAAAGAAAGGAAGGTAAGAAGGAAGGCAGGTAAGAAGGAAAGAAGGAAGTATGTATTCCAGGAAGGAAGAAATGAAGGAAGGAAGTATTTCAGGAAGCATTACAGGAAGTATTCCAGGAAGTAGTCCAAAATGGAAGGAAGGAAGGAAGGAAGGAAGGAAGGAAGGAAGGAAGGAAGGAAGGAAGGAAGTATTGCCGGAAGTATTCCAGGAAGGAAGGAAAGAAGAAAGAAGGGAAGGAAGGAAAGAAGTTAAGAAAGAAGGGGAGAAGGAAAGAAGGAAAGAAGGAAGGAAGTATGTATGCTAGGAAAGAAGAAAGGAAAAAAAAAAAGAATTCAAGGAAGTATTCCAGGAAGTATTTTCGCAAGTATTCCAGGAAGTATACCAGAAAGGACGGAAGGTAAGAAGGAAGGAAGGTAAGAAGGAAAGAAGGAAGTATGTATTCCAGGAAGGAAGAAATGAAGGAAGGAAGTATTTCAGGAAGCATTACAGGAAGTATTCCAGGAAGTAGTCCAAAATGGAAGGAAGGAAGGAAGGAAGGAAGGAAGGAAGGAAGGAAGGAAGGAAGGAAGGAAGGAAGGAAGGAAGGAAGGAAGGAAGGAAGGAAGGAAGGAAGGAAGGAAGGAAGGAAGGAAGGAAGGAAGGAAGGAAGGAAGGAAGGAAGGAAGGAAGGAAGGAAGGAAGGAAGGAAGGAAGGAAGGAAGGAAGGAAGGAAGGAAGTATTCCAGGAAGGAAGGAAAGAAGCAAGGAAGGAAGGAAGGAAAGAAGTTAAGAAAGAAGGGGAGAAGGAAAGAAGGAAAGAAGGAAGGAAGTATGTATGCTAGGAAAGAATAAAAGAAGGAAAAAAGAATTCCAGGAATTATTCCAGGATGTATTCCAGGAAGTATTCCAGGAAGTATTCCAGAAAGGAAGGAAGGTAAGAAGGAAGGAAGGTAAGAAGGAAAGAAGGAAGTATGTATTCCAGGAAGGAAGAAATGAAGGAAGGAAGTATTTCAGGAAGCATTACAGGAAGTATTCCAGGAAGTAGTCCAAAATGGAAGGAAGGAAGGAAGTAAGGAAGTATTGCAGGAAGTATTCCAGGAAGGAAGGAAAGAAGCAAGGAGGGAAGGAAGGAAAGAAGTGAAGAAAGAAGGGGAGAAGGAAAGAAGGAAAGAAGGAAGGAAGTATGTATGCTAGGAAAGAAGAAAGGAAGGAAAAAAGAATTCAAGGAAGTATTCCAGGAAGTATTCCAGGAAGTATTCCAGGAAGTATTCCAGATAGGACGGAAGGTAAGAAGGAAGGAAGGTAAGAAGGAAAGAAGGAAGTATGTATTCCAGGAAGGAAGAAATGAAGGAAGGAAGTATTTCAGGAAGCATTACAGGAAGTATTCCAGGAAGTAGTCCAAAATGGAAGGAAGGAAGGATGGAAGGAAGTATGTATTCCAGGAAGGAAGAAATGCAGGAAGGAAGTATTTCAGGAAGCATTACAGGAAGTATTCCAGGAAGTAGTCCAAAATGGAAGGAAGGAAGGAAGGAAGGAAGTATTGCAGGAAATATTCCAGGAAGGAAGGAAAGAAGCAAGGAGGGAAGGAAGGAAAGAAGTGAAGAAAGAAGGGGAGAAGGAAAGAAGGAAAGAAGGAAGGAAGTATGTATGCTAGGAAAGAAGAAAGGAAGGAAAAAATAATTCAAGGAAGTATTCCAGGAAGTATTCCAGGAAGTATTCCCGGAAGTATTACAGGAAGTATTCCAGAAAGGACGGAAGGTAAGAAGGAAGGAAGGTAAGAAGGATAGAAGGAAGTATGTATTCCAGGAAGGAAGAAATGAAGGAAGGATGTATTTCAGGAAGCATTACTGGAAGTATTCCGGGAAGTAGTCCAAAATGGAAGGAAGGAAGGAAGTATTGCAGGAAGTATTCCAGGAAGGAAGGAAAGAAGCAAGGAGGGAAGGAAGGAATGAAGTTAAGAAAGAAGGGGAGAAGAAGGAAAGAAGGAAGGAAGTATGTATGCTAGGAAAGAAGAAAAGAAGGAAAAAAGAATTCCAGGAAGTATTCCAGGAAGTATTCCAGGAAGTATTCCAGGAAGTATTACAGGAAGTATTCCAGAAAGCAAGGAAGGTAAGAAGGAAGGAAGGCAAGAAGGAAAGAAGGAAGTATGTATTCCAGGAAGGAAGAAATGAAGGAAGGAAGTATTTCAGGAAGCATTACAGGAAGTATTCCAGGAAGTAGTCCAAAATGGAAGGAAGAAAGGAAGGAAGTATTGCAGGAAGTATTCCAGGAAGGAAGGAAAGAAGCAAGGAGGGAAGGAAGGAAAGAAGTGAAGAAAGAAGGGGAGAAGGAAAGAAGGAAAGAAGGAAGGAAGTATGTATGCTAGGAAAGAAGAAAAGAAGGAAAAAAGAATTCCAGGAAGTATTCCAGGAAGTATTCCAGGAAGTATTCCAGAAAGGAAGGAAGGTAAGAAGGAAGGAAGATAAGAAGGAAAGAAGGAAGTATGTATTCCAGGAAGGAAGAAATGAAGGAAGGAAGTATTTCAGGAAGCATTACAGGAAGTATTCCAGGAAGTAGTCCAAAATGGAAGGAAGGAAGGAAGGAAGTAAGTATTGCAGGAAGTATTCCAGGAAGGAAGGAAAGAAGCAAGGAGGGAAGGAAGGAAAGAAGTTAAGAAAGAAGGGGAGAAGCAAAGAAGGAAAGAAGGAAGGAAGTATGTATGCTAGGAAAGAAGAAAAGAAGGAAAAAAGAATTTCAAGAAGTATTCCAGGAAGTATTCCAGGAAGTATTCCTGGAAGGATTACAGGAAGTATTCCAGAAAGCAAGGAAGGTAAGAAGGAAGGAAGGCAAGAAGGAAAGAAGGAAGTATGTATTCCAGGAAGGAAGAAATGAAGGAAGGAAGTATTTCAGGAAGCATTACAGGAAGTATTCCACGAAGTAGTCCAAAATGGAAGGAAGGAAGGAAGGAAGTACTGCAGGAAGTATTCCAGGAAGGAAGGAAAGAAGCAAGGAGGGAAGGAAGGAAAGAAGTGAAGAAAGAAGGGGAGAAGGAAAGAAGGAAAGAAGGAAGGAAGTATGTATGCTAGGAAAGAAGAAAAGAAGGAAAAAAGAATTCCAGGAAGTATTCCAAGAAGATTTCCAAAAAGTATTCCAGGAAGTATTCCAGGAAGTAATCCAGAAAGGAAGGAAGGTAAGAAGGAAGGAAGGTAAGAAGGAAAGAAGGAAGTATGTATTCCAGGAAGGAAGAAATGAAGGAAGGAAGTATTTCAGGAAACATTACAGGAAGTATTCCAGGAAGTAGTCCAAAATGGAAGGAAGGAAGGAAGTATTGCAGGAAGTATTTCAGGAAGGAAGGAAAGAAGGAAGGAGGGAAGGAAGGAAAGAAGTTAAGAAAGAAGGGGAGAAGGAAAGAAGCAAAGAAGGAAGGAAGTATGTATGCTAGGAAAGAAGAAAAGAAGGAAAAAAGAATTCCAGGAAGTATTCCAGGAAGTATTCCAGGAAGTATTCCAGGAAGTATTCCAGGAAGTAATCCAGAAAGGAAGGAAGGTAAGAAGGAAGGAAGGTAAGAAGGAAAGAAGGAAGTATGTGTTCCAGGAAGGAAGAAATGATGGAAGGAAGTATTTCAGGAAGCATTACAGGAAGTATTCCAGGAAGTAGTCCAAAATGGAAGGAAGGAAGGAAGGAAGGAAGTATTGCAGGAAGTATTCCAGGAAGGAAGGAAAGAAGCAAGGAGGGAAGGAAGGAAAGAAGTGAAGAAAGAAGGGGAGAAGGAAAGAAGGAAGGAAGTATGTATGCTAGGAAAGAAGAAAAGAAGGAAAAAAGAATTCCAGGAAGTATTCCAGGAAGTATTCCAGGAAGTATTCCTGGAAGGATTACAGGAAGTATTCCAGAAAGCAAGGAAGGTAAGAAGGAAGGAAGGCAAGAAGGAAAGAAGGAAGTATGTATTCCGGGAAGGAAGAAATGAAGGAAGGAAGTATTTCAGGAAGCATTACAGGAAGTATTCCAGGAAGTAGTCCAAAATGGAAGGAAGAAAGGAAGGAAGTATTGCAGGAAGTATTCCAGGAAGGAAGGAAAGAAGCAAGGAGGGAAGGAAGGAAAGAAGTTAAGAAAGAAGGGGAGAAGGAAAGAAGGAAAGAAGGAAGGAAGTATGTATGCGAGGAAAGAAGAAAAGAAGGAAAAAAGAATTCCAGGAAGTATTCCAAGAAGATTTCCAAAAAGTATTCCAGGAAGCATTCCAGGAAGTAATCCAGAAAGGAAGGAAGGTAAGAAGGAAGGAAGGTAAGAAGGAAAGAAGGAAGTATGTATTCCAGGAAGGAAGAAATGAAGGAAGGAAGTATTTCAGGAAACATTGCAGGAAGTATTCCAGGAAGTAGTCCAAAATGGAAGGAAGGAAGGAAGTATTGCAGGAAGTATTTCAGGAAGGAAGGAAAGAAGGAAGGAGGGAAGGAAGGAAAGAAGTTAAGAAAGAAGGGGAGAAGGAAAGAAGGAAAGAAGGAAGGAAGTATGTATGCTAGGAAAGAAGAAAAGAAGGAAAAAAGAATTCCAGGAAGTATTCCAGGAAGTATTCCAGGAAGTATTTCAGGAAGTATTCCAGGAAGTAATCCAGAAAGAAAGGAAGGTAAGAAGGAAGGCAGGTAAGAAGGAAAGAAGGAAGTATGTATTCCAGGAAGGAAGAAATGAAGGAAGGAAGTATTTCAGGAAGCATTACAGGAAGTATTCCAGGAAGTAGTCCAAAATGGAAGGAAGGAAGGAAGGAAGGAAGGAAGGAAGGAAGGAAGGAAGGAAGGAAGGAAGGAAGGAAGGAAGGAAGGAAGGAAGGAAGGAAGGAAGGAAGGAAGGAAGGAAGGAAGGAAGGAAGGAAGGAAGTATTGCCGGAAGTATTCCAGGAAGGAAGGAAAGAAGAAAGAAGGGAAGGAAGGAAAGAAGTTAAGAAAGAAGGGGAGAAGGAAAGAAGGAAAGAAGGAAGGAAGTATGTATGCTAGGAAAGAAGAAAGGAAAAAAAAAAGAATTCAAGCAAGTATTCCAGGAAGTATTCCCGGAAGTATTCCAGGAAGTATACCAGAAAGGACGGAAGGTAAGGAGGAAGGAAGGTAAGAAGGAAAGAAGGAAGTATGTATTCCAGGAAGGAAGAAATGAAGGAAGGAAGTATTTCAGGAAGCCTTACAGGAAGTATTCCAGGAAGTAGTCCAAAATGGAAGGAAGGAAGGAAGGAAGGAAGGAAGGAAGGAAGGAAGGAAGGAAGGAAGGAAGGAAGGAACGAAGGAAGGAAGGAAGGAAGGAAGGAAGGAAGGAAGGAAGGAAGGAAGGAAGGAAGGAAGTGTTGCAGGAAGTATTCCAGGAAGGAAGGAAAGAAGCAAGGAAGGAAGGAAGGAAAGAACTTAAGAAAGAAGGGGAGAAGGAAAGAAGGAAATAAGGAAGGAAGTATGTATGCTAGGAAAGAAGAAAAGAAGGAAAAAAGAATTCCAGGAAGTATTCCAGGAAGTATTCCAGGAAGTAATCCAGAAAGGAAGGAAGGTAAGAAGGAAGGAAGGTAAGAAGGAAAGAAGGAAGTATGTATTCCAGGAAGGAAGAAATGAAGGAAGGAAGTATTTCAGGAAGCATTACAGGAAGTATTCCAGGAAGTAGTCCAAAATTGAAGGAAGGAAGGAAGGAAGGAAGTATTGCAGGAAATATTCCAGGAAGGAAGGAAAGAAGCAAGGAGGGAAGGAAGGAAAGAAGTGAAGAAAGAAGGGGAGAAGGAAAGAAGGAAAGAAGGAAGGAAGTATGTATGCTAGGAAAGAAGAAAGGAAGGAAAAAAGAATTCAAGGAAGTATTCCAGGAAGTATTCCAGGAAGTATTCCCGGAAGTATTACAGGAAGTATTCCAGAAAGGACGGAAGGTAAGAAGGAAGGAAGGTAAGAAGGATAGAAGGAAGTATGTATTCCAGGAAGGAAGAAATGAAGGAAGGATGTATTTCAGGAAGCATTACTGGAAGTATTCCGGGAAGTAGTCCAAAATGGAAGGAAGGAAGGAAGTATTGCAGGAAGTATTCCAGGAAGGAAGGAAAGAAGCAAGGAGGGAAGGAAGGAATGAAGTTAAGAAAGAAGGGGAGAAGAAGGAAAGAAGGAAGGAAGTATGTATGCTAGGAAAGAAGAAAAGAAGGAAAAAAGAATTCCAGGAAGTATTCCAGGAAGTATTCCAGGAAGTATTCCAGGAAGTAATCCAGAAAGGAAGGAAGGTAAGAAGGAAGGAAGGTAAGAAGGAAAGAAGGAAGTATGTATTCCAGGAAGGAAGAAATGAAGGAAGGATGTATTTCAAAAAGCATTACAGGAAGTATTCCAGGAAGTAGTCCAAAATGGAAGGAAGGAAGGAAGGATTGCAGGAAGTATTCCAGGAAGGAAGAAAAGAAGCAAGGAGGGAAGGAAGGAAAGATGTTAAGAAAGAAGGGGAGAAGGAAAGAAGGAAAGAAGGAAGGAAGTATGTATGCTAGAAAGGAAGAAAAGAAGGAAAAAAGAATTCCAGGAAGTATTCCAGGAAGTATTCCAGGAAGTAATCCAGAAAGGAAGGAAGGTAAGAAGGAAGGAAGGTAAGAAGGAAAGAAGGAAGGATGTATTCCAGGAAGGAAGAAATGAAGGAAGGAAGTATTTCAGGAAGCATTACAGGAAGTATTCCGGGAAGTAGTCCAAAATGGAAGGAAGGAAGGAAAGAAGTATTGCAGGAAGTATTCCAGGAAGGAAGGAAGGAAGCAAGGAGGGAAGGAAGGAAAAAAGTTAAGAAAGAAGGGGAGAAGGAAAGAAGGAAAGAAGGAAGGAAGTATGTATGCTAGGAAAGAAGAAAAGAAGGAAAAATGAATTCCAGGAAGTATTCCAGGTAGTATTCCAGGAAGTATTCCCGGAAGTATTCCAGGAAGTATTCAAGAAAGGACGGAAGGTAAGAAGGAAGGAAGGTAAGAAGGAAAGAAGGAAGAATGTATTCCAGGAAGGAAAAAATGAAAGAAAGGATGTTTTTCAAAAAGCATTACAGGAAATATTCCAGGAAGTAGTCCAAAATGGAAGGAAGGAAGGAAGTATTGCAGGAAGTATTCCAGGAAGGAAGGAAAGAAGCAAGGAGGGAAGGAAGGAAAGAAGTGAAGAAAGAAGGGAAGAAGAAGGAAAGAAGGAAGGAAGTATGTATGCTAGGAAAGAATAAAAGAAGGAAAAAAGAATTCCAGGAATTATTCCAGGATGTATTCCAGGAAGTATTCCAGGAAGTATTCCAGAAAGGAAGGAAGGTAAGAAGGAAGGAAGGTAAGAAGGAAAGAAGGAAGTATGTATTCCAGGAAGGAAGAAATGAAGGAAGGAAGTATTTCAGGAAGCATTACAGGAAGTATTCCAGGAAGTAGTCCAAAATGGAAGGAAGGAAGTAAGGAAGTATTGCAGGAAGTATTCCAGGAAGGAAGGAAAGAAGCAAGGAGGGAAGGAAGGAAAGAAGTGAAGAAAGAAGGGGAGAAGAAAGGAAGGAAAGAAGGAAGGAAGTATGTATGCTAGGAAAGAAGAAAAGAAGGAAAAAAGAATTCCAGGAAGTATTCCAGGAAGTATTCCAGGAAGTATTCCAGAAAGGAAGGAAGGTAAGAAGGAAGGAAGGTAAGAATGAAAGAAGGAAGGATATATTCCAGGAAGGAAGAAATGAAGGAAGGAAGTATTTCAGGAAGCATTACAGGAAGTATTCCAGGATGTAGTCCAAAATGGAAGGAAGGAAGGAAGGAAGGAAGGAAGGAAGGAAGGAAGGAAGGAAGGAAGGAAGGAAGGAAGGAAGGAAGGAAGGAAGGAAGGAAGGAAGGAAGTATTGCAGGAAGTATTCGAGGAAGGAAGGAAAGAAGCAAGGAGGGAAGGAAGGAAAGAAGTGAAGAAAGAAGGGGAGAAGGAAAGAAGGAAAGAAGGAAGGAAGTATGTATGCTAGGAATGAAGAAAAGAAGGAAAAAAGAATTTCAGGAAGTATTCCAGGAAGTATTCCAGGAAGTATTCCTGGAAGGATTACAGGAAGTATTCCAGAAAGCAAGGAAGGTAAGAAGGAAGGAAGGTAAGAAGGAAAGAAGGAAGTATGTATTCCAGGAAGGAAGAAATGAAAAAAGGAAGTATTTCAGGAAGCATTACAGGAAGTATTCCAGGAAGTAGTCCAAAATGGAAGGAAGGAAGGAAGGAAGGAAGTATTGCAGGAAGTATTCCAGGAAGGAAGGAAAGAAGCAAGGAGGGAAGTAAGGAAAGAAGTTAAGAAAGAAGGGGAGAAGGAAAGAAGGAAAGAAGGAAGGAAGTATTCCAGGAAAGAAGAAAAGAAGGAAAAAAGAATTCCAGGAAGTATTCCAAGAAGATTTCCAGGAAGTATTCCAGGAAGTAATCCAGAAAGGAAGGAAGGTAAGAAGGAAGGAAGGTAAGAAGGAAAGAAGGAAGTATGTATTCCAGGAAGGAAGAAATGAAGGAAGGAAGTATTTCAGGAAACATTACAGGAAGTATTCCAGGAAGTAGTCCAAAATGGAAGGAAGGAAGGAAGTATTGCAGGAAGTATTTCAGGAAGGAAGGAAAGAAGGAAGGATGGAAGGAAGGAAAGAAGTTAAGAAAGAAGGGGAGAAGGAAAGAAGGAAAGAAGGAAGGAAGTATGTATGCTAGGAAAGAAGAAAAGAAGGAAAAAAGAATTTCAGGAAGTATTCCAGGAAGTATTCCCGGAAGTATTCCAGGAAGTATTCCACAAAGGAAGGAAGGTAAGAAGGAAGGAAGGTAAGAAGGAATGAAGGAAGTATGTATTCCAGGAATGAAGAAATGAAGGAAGGAAGTATTTCAGGAAGCCTTACAGGAAGTATTTCAGGAAGTAGTCCAAAATGGAAGGAAGGAAGGAAGGAAGGAAGGAAGGAAGGAAGGAAGGAAGGAAGGAAGGAAGGAAGGAAGGAAGGAAGGAAGGAAGGAAGGAAGGAAGGAAGGAAGGAAGGAAGGAAGGAAGGAAGGAAGGAAGGAAGGAAGGAAGGAAGGAAGGAAGGAAGGAAGGAAGGAAGTATTGCAGGAAGTATTCCAGGAAGGAAGGAAGGAAGCAAGGAGGGAAGGAAGGAAAGAAGTTAAGAAAGAAGGGGAGAAGGAAAGAAGGAAAGAAGGAAGGAAGTATGTATGCTAGGAAAGAAGAAAAGAAGGAAAAAAGAATTCCAGGAAGTATTCCAGGAAGTATTCCAGGAAGTATTCCAGGAAGTATTCCATGAAGTATTCCAGAAAGGAAGGAAGGTAAGAAGGAAGGAAGGTAAGAAGGAAAGAAGGAAGTATGTATTCCAGGAAGGAAGAAATGAAGGAAGGAAGTATTTCAGGAAGCATTACAGGAAGTATTCCAGGAAGTAGTCCAAAATGGAAGGAAGGAAGGAAGGAAGTATTGCAGGAAGTATTCCAGGAAGGAAGGAAAGAAGCAAGGAGGGAAGGAAGGAAAGAAGTTAAGAAAGAAGGGGAGAAGGAAAGAAGGAAAGAAGGAAGGAAGTATGTATGCTAGGAAAGAAGAAAAGAAGGAAAAAAGAATTCCAGGAAGTATTCCAGGAAGTATTCCAGGAAGTATTCCAGAAAGGAAGGAAGGTAAGAAGGAAGGAAGGTAAGAAGGAAAGAAGGAAGTATGTATTCCAGGAAGGAAGAAATGAAGGAAGGAAGTATTTCAGGAAGCATTACAAGAAGTATTCCAGGAAGTAGTCCAAAATGGAAGGAAGGAAGGAAGGAAGGAAGTATTGCAGGAAGTATTCCAGAAAGGAAGGAAAGAAGCAAGGAGGGAAGGAAGGAAAGAAGTGAAGAAAGAAGGGGAGAAGGAAAGAAGGAAAGAAGGAAGGAAGTATGTATGCTAGGAAAGAAGAAAAGAAGGAAAAAAGAATTCCAGGAAGTATTCCAGGAAGTATTCCAGGAAGTATTCCCGGAAGTATTCCAGGAAGTATTCAAGAAAGGACGGAAGGTAAGAAGGAAGGAAGGTAAGAAGGAAAGAAGGAAGTATGTATTCCAGGAAGGAAAAAATGAAGGAAGGATGTATTTCAAAAAGCATTACAGGAAGTATTCCAGGAAGTAGTCCAAAATGGAAGGAAGGAAGGAAGTATTGCAGGAAGTATTCCAGGAAGGAAGGAAAGAAGCAAGGAGGGAAGGAAGGAAAGAAGTGAAGAAAGAAGGGAAGAAGAAGGAAAGAAGGAAGGAAGTATGTATGCTAGGAAAGAATAAAAGAAGGAAAAAAGAATTCCAGGAATTATTCCAGGATGTATTCCAGGAAGTATTCCAGGAAGTATTCCAGAAAGGAAGGAAGGTAAGAAGGAAGGAAGGTAAGAAGGAAAGAAGGAAGTATGTATTCCAGGAAGGAAGAAATGAAGGAAGGAAGTATTTCAGGAAGCATTACAGGAAGTATTCCAGGAAGTAGTCCAAAATGGAAGGAAGGAAGTAAGGAAGTATTGCAGGAAGTATTCCAGGAAGGAAGGAAAGAAGCAAGGAGGGAAGGAAGGAAAGAAGTTAAGAAAGAAGGGGAGAAGGAAAGAAGGAAAGAAGGAAAGAAGGAAGGAAGTATGTATGCTAGGAAAGAAGAAAAGAAGGAAAAAAGAATTCCAGGAAGTATTCCAGGAAGTATTCCAGGAAGTAATCCAGAAAGGAAGGAAGGTAAGAAGGAAGGAAGGTAAGAAGGAAAGAAGGAAGGATGTATTCCAGGAAGGAAGAAATGAAGGAAGGAAGTATTTCAGGAAGCATTACAGGAAGTATTCCAGGAAGTAGTCCAAAATGGAAGGAAGGAAGGAAGGAAGTATTGCAGGAAGTATTCCAGGAAGTATTCCAGGAAGGAAGGAAAGAAGCAAGGAGGGAAGGAAGGAAAGAAGTTAAGAAAGAAGGGGAGAAGGAAAGAAGGAAAGAAGGAAGGAAGTATGTATGCTAGGAATGAAGAAAAGAAGGAAAAAAGAATTTCAGGAAGTATTCCAGGAAGTATTCCAGGAAGTATTCCCGATAGTATTACAGGAAGTATTCCAGAAAGCAAGGAAGGTAAGAAGGAAGGAAGGTAAGAAGGAAAGAAGGAAGTATGTATTCCAGGAAGGAAGAAATGAAGGAAGGAAGTATTTCAGGAAGCATTACAGGAAGTATTCCAGGAAGTAGTCCAAAATGGAAGGAAGGAAGGAAGGAAGGAAGTACTGCAGGAAGTATTCCAGGAAGGAAGGAAAGAAGCAAGGAGGGAAGGAAGGAAAGAAGTGAAGAAAGAAGGGGAGAAGGAAAGAAGGAAAGAAGGAAGGAATTATTCCAGGAAAGAAGAAAAGAAGGAAAAAAGAATTCCAGGAAGTATTCCAAGAAGATTTCCAGGAAGTATTCCAGGAAGTAATCCAGAAAGGAAGGAAGGTAAGAAGGAAGGAAGGTAAGAAGGAAAGA
Source organism: Setophaga petechia (assembly GCA_024362935.1). Classification (NCBI taxonomy): domain Eukaryota; kingdom Metazoa; phylum Chordata; class Aves; order Passeriformes; family Parulidae; genus Setophaga; species Setophaga petechia. The sequence continues at coordinate 27,877 of JANCRA010000292.1, forward strand.
AGGAAGTATGTATTCCAGGAAGGAAGAAATGAAGGAAGGAAGTATTTCAGGAAGCATTACAGGAAGTATTCCAGGAAGTAGTCCAAAATGGAAGGAAGGAAGGAAGTATTGCAGGAAGTGTTTCAGGAAGGAAGGAAAGAAGGAAGGATGGAAGGAAGGAAAGAAGTTAAGAAAGAAGGGGAGAAGGAAAGAAGGAAAGAAGGAAGGAAGTATGTATGCTAGGAAAGAAGAAAAGAAGGAAAAAAGAATTCCAGGAAGTATTCCAGGAAGTATTCCCGGAAGTATTCCAGGAAGTATTCCAGAAAGGAAGGAAGGTAAGAAGGAAGGAAGGTAAGAAGGAATGAAGGAAGTATGTATTCCAGGAATGAAGAAATGAAGGAAGGAAGTATTTCAGGAAGCCTTACAGGAAGTATTCCAGGAAGTAGTCCAAAATGGAAGGAAGGAAGGAAGGAAGGAAGGAAGGAAGGAAGGAAGGAAGGAAGGAAGGAAGGAAGGAAGGAAGGAAGGAAGGAAGGAAGGAAGGAAGGAAGGAAGGAAGGAAGGAAGGAAGGAAGGAAGGAAGGAAGGAAGGAAGGAAGGAAGGAAGGAAGGAAGGAAGGAAGGAAGGAAGGAAGGAAGGAAGGATTGCAGGAAGTATTCCAGGAAGGAAGGAAGGAAGCAAGGAGGGAAGGAAGGAAAGAAGTGAAGAAAGAAGGGGAGAAGGAAAGAAGGAAAGAAGGAAGGAAGTATGTATGCTAGGAAAGAAGAAAAGAAGGAAAAAAGAATTCCAGGAAGTATTCCAGGAAGTATTCCAGGAAGTATTCCAGGAAGTGTTCCAGGAAGTAATCCAGAAAGGAAGGAAGGTAGGAAGGAAGGCAGGTAAGAAGGAAAGAAGGAAGTATGTATTCCAGGAAGGAAGAAATGAAGGAAGGAAGTATTTCAGGAAGCATTACAGGAAGTATTCCAGGAAGTATTCCAAAATGGAAAGAAGGAAGGAAGGAAGTATTGCAGGAAGTATTCCAGGAAGGAAGGAAAGAAGCAAGGAGGGAAGGAAGGAAAGAAGTTAAGAAAGAATGGGAGAAGGAAAGAAGGAAAGAAGGAAGGAAGTATGTATGCTAGGAAAGAAGAAAAGAAGGAAAAAAGAATTCCAGGAAGTATTCCAGGAAGTATTCCAGGAAGTATTCCAGAAAGGAAGGAAGGTAAGAAGGAAGGAAGGTAAGAAGGAAAGAAGGAAGTATGTATTCCAGGAAGGAAGAAATGAATGAAGGAAGTATTTCAGGAAGCATTACAGGAAGTATGCCAGGAAGTAGTCCAAAATGGAAGGAAGGAAGGAAGGAAGGAAGGAAGTATTGCAGGAAGTATTCCAGGAAGGAAGGAAAGAAGCAAGGAGGGAAGGAAGGAAAGAAGTGAAGAAAGAAGGGGAGAAGGAAAGAAGGAAAGAAGGAAGGAAGTATGTATGCAAGGAAAGAAGAAAGGAAGGAAAAAAGAATTCCAGGAAGTTTTCCAGGTAGTATTACAGGAAGTATTCCCGATAGTATTACAGGAAGTATTCCAGAAAGCAAGGAAGGTAAGAAGGAAGGAAGGTAAGAAGGAAAGAAGGAAGTATGTATTCCAGGAAGGAAGAAATGAAGGAAGGAAGTATTTCAGGAAGCATTACAGGAAGTATTCCAGGAAGTAGTCCAAAATGGAAGGAAGGAAGGAAGGAAGTACTGCAGGAAGTATTCCAGGAAGGAAGGAAAGAAGCAAGGAGGGAAGGAAGGAAAGAAGTGAAGAAAGAAGGGGAGAAGAAGGAAAGAAGGAAGGAAGTATGTATGCTAGGAAAGAAGAAAAGAAGCAAAAAAGAATTCAAGGAAGTATTCCAGGAAGTATTCCAGGAAGTATTCCAGGAAGTATTCCAGGAAGTATTCCAGAAAGGAAGGAAGGTAAGAAGGAAGGAAGGTAAGAAGGAAAGAAGGAAGTATGTATTCCAGGAAGGAAGAAATGAAGGAAGGAAGTATTTCAGGAAGCATTACAAGAAGTATTCCAGGAAGTGGTCCAAAATGGAAGGAAGGAAGGAAGGAAGGAAGTATTGCAGGAAGTATTCCAGGAAGGAAGGAAAGAAGCAAGGAGGGAAGGAAGGAAAGAAGTTAAGAAAGAAGGGGAGAAGGAAAGAAGGAAAGAAGGAAGGAAGTATGTATGCTAGGAAAGAAGAAAAGAAGGAAAAAAGAATTCCAGCAAGTATTCCAGGAAGTATTCCAGGAAGTATTCCAGAAAGGAAGGAAGGTAAGAAGGAAGGAAGGTAAGAAGGAAAGAAGGAAGTATTTATTCCAGGAAGGAAGAAATGAAGGAAGGAAGTATTTCAGGAAGCATTACAGGAAGTATTCCAGGAAGTAGTCCAAAATGGAAGGAAGGAAGGAAGGAAGGAAGTATTGCAGGAAGTATTCCAGGAAGGAAGGAAAGAAGCAAGGAGGGAAGGAAGGAAAGAAGTTAAGAAAGAAGGGGAGAAGGAAAGAAGGAAAGAAGGAAGGAAGTATGTATGCTAGGAAAGAAGAAAAGAAGGAAAAAAGAATTTCAGGAAGTATTCCAGGAAGTAGTCCAGGAAGTATTCCTGGAAGGATTACAGGAAGTATTCCAGAAAGCAAGGAAGGTAAGAAGGAAGGAAGGCAAGAAGGAAAGAAGGAAGTATGTATTCCAGGAAGGAAGAAATGAAGGAAGGAAGTATTTCCGGAAGCATTACAGGAAGTATTCCAGGAAGTAGTCCAAAATGGAAGGAAGGAAGGAAGGAAGGAAGTACTGAAGGAAGTATTCCAGGAAGGAAGGAAAGAAGCAAGGAGGGAAGGAAGGAAAGAAGTGAAGAAAGAAGGGGAGAAGGAAAGAAGGAAAGAAGGAAGGAATTATTCCAGGAAAGAAGAAAAGAAGGAAAAAAGAATTCCAGGAAGTATTCCAAGAAGATTTCCAGGAAGTATTCCAGGAAGTAATCCAGAAAGGAAGGAAGGTAAGAAGGAAGGAAGGTAAGAAGGAAAGAAGGAAGTATGTATTCCAGGAAGGAAGAAATGAAGGAAGGAAGTATTTCAGGAAGCATTACAGGAAGTATTCCAGGAAGTAGTCCAAAATGGAAGGAAGGAAGGAAGTATTGCAGGAAGTGTTTCAGGAAGGAAGGAAAGAAGGAAGGATGGAAGGAAGGAAAGAAGTTAAGAAAGAAGGGGAGAAGGAAAGAAGGAAAGAAGGAAGGAAGTATGTATGCTAGGAAAGAAGAAAAGAAGGAAAAAAGAATTCCAGGAAGTATTCCAGGAAGTATTCCCGGAAGTATTCCAGGAAGTATTCCAGAAAGGAAGGAAGGTAAGAAGGAAGGAAGGTAAGAAGGAATGAAGGAAGTATGTATTCCAGGAATGAAGAAATGAAGAAAGGAAGTATTTCAGGAAGCCTTACAGGAAGTATTCCAGGAAGTAGTCCAAAATGGAAGGAAGGAAGGAAGGAAGGAAGGAAGGAAGGAAGGAAGGAAGGAAGGAAGGAAGGAAGGAAGGAAGGAAGGAAGGAAGGAAGGAAGGAAGGAAGGAAGGAAGGAAGGAAGGAAGGAAGGAAGGAAGGAAGGAAGGAAGGAAGGAAGGAAGGAAGGAAGGAAGGAAGGAAGGAAGGAAGGATTGCAGGAAGTATTCCAGGAAGGAAGGAAGGAAGCAAGGAGGGAAGGAAGGAAAGAAGTGAAGAAAGAAGGGGAGAAGGAAAGAAGGAAAGAAGGAAGGAAGTATGTATGCTAGGAAAGAAGAAAAGAAGGAAAAAAGAATTCCAGGAAGTATTCCAGGAAGTATTCCAGGAAGTATTCCAGGAAGTGTTCCAGGAAGTAATCCAGAAAGGAAGGAAGGTAGGAAGGAAGGCAGGTAAGAAGGAAAGAAGGAAGTATGTATTCCAGGAAGGAAGAAATGAAGGAAGGAAGTATTTCAGGAAGCATTACAGGAAGTATTCCAGGAAGTATTCCAAAATGGAAAGAAGGAAGGAAGGAAGTATTGCAGGAAGTATTCCAGGAAGGAAGGAAAGAAGCAAGGAGGGAAGGAAGGAAAGAAGTTAAGAAAGAATGGGAGAAGGAAAGAAGGAAAGAAGGAAGGAAGTATGTATGCTAGGAAAGAAGAAAAGAAGGAAAAAAGAATTCCAGGAAGTATTCCAGGAAGTATTCCAGGAAGTATTCCAGAAAGGAAGGAAGGTAAGAAGGAAGGAAGGTAAGAAGGAAAGAAGGAAGTATGTATTCCAGGAAGGAAGAAATGAATGAAGGAAGTATTTCAGGAAGCATTACAGGAAGTATGCCAGGAAGTAGTCCAAAATGGAAGGAAGGAAGGAAGGAAGGAAGGAAGTATTGCAGGAAGTATTCCAGGAAGGAAGGAAAGAAGCAAGGAGGGAAGGAAGGAAAGAAGTGAAGAAAGAAGGGGAGAAGGAAAGAAGGAAAGAAGGAAGGAAGTATGTATGCAAGGAAAGAAGAAAGGAAGGAAAAAAGAATTCCAGGAAGTTTTCCAGGTAGTATTACAGGAAGTATTCCCGATAGTATTACAGGAAGTATTCCAGAAAGCAAGGAAGGTAAGAAGGAAGGAAGGTAAGAAGGAAAGAAGGAAGTATGTATTCCAGGAAGGAAGAAATGAAGGAAGGAAGTATTTCAGGAAGCATTACAGGAAGTATTCCAGGAAGTAGTCCAAAATGGAAGGAAGGAAGGAAGGAAGGAAGTACTGCAGGAAGTATTCCAGGAAGGAAGGAAAGAAGCAAGGAGGGAAGGAAGGAAAGAAGTGAAGAAAGAAGGGGAGAAGAAGGAAAGAAGGAAGGAAGTATGTATGCTAGGAAAGAAGAAAAGAAGCAAAAAAGAATTCAAGGAAGTATTCCAGGAAGTATTCCAGGAAGTATTCCAGGAAGTATTCCAGGAAGTATTCCAGAAAGGAAGGAAGGTAAGAAGGAAGGAAGGTAAGAAGGAAAGAAGGAAGTATGTATTCCAGGAAGGAAGAAATGAAGGAAGGAAGTATTTCAGGAAGCATTACAAGAAGTATTCCAGGAAGTGGTCCAAAATGGAAGGAAGGAAGGAAGGAAGGAAGTATTGCAGGAAGTATTCCAGGAAGGAAGGAAAGAAGCAAGGAGGGAAGGAAGGAAAGAAGTTAAGAAAGAAGGGGAGAAGGAAAGAAGGAAAGAAGGAAGGAAGTATGTATGCTAGGAAAGAAGAAAAGAAGGAAAAAAGAATTCCAGCAAGTATTCCAGGAAGTATTCCAGGAAGTATTCCAGAAAGGAAGGAAGGTAAGAAGGAAGGAAGGTAAGAAGGAAAGAAGGAAGTATTTATTCCAGGAAGGAAGAAATGAAGGAAGGAAGTATTTCAGGAAGCATTACAGGAAGTATTCCAGGAAGTAGTCCAAAATGGAAGGAAGGAAGGAAGGAAGGAAGTATTGCAGGAAGTATTCCAGGAAGGAAGGAAAGAAGCAAGGAGGGAAGGAAGGAAAGAAGTTAAGAAAGAAGGGGAGAAGGAAAGAAGGAAAGAAGGAAGGAAGTATGTATGCTAGGAAAGAAGAAAAGAAGGAAAAAAGAATTTCAGGAAGTATTCCAGGAAGTAGTCCAGGAAGTATTCCTGGAAGGATTACAGGAAGTATTCCAGAAAGCAAGGAAGGTAAGAAGGAAGGAAGGCAAGAAGGAAAGAAGGAAGTATGTATTCCAGGAAGGAAGAAATGAAGGAAGGAAGTATTTCCGGAAGCATTAGAGGAAGTATTCCAGGAAGTAGTCCAAAATGGAAGGAAGGAAGGAAGGAAGTATTGCAGGAAGTATTCCAGGAAGGAAGGAAAGAAGCAAGGAGGGAAGGAAGGAAAGAAGTTAAGAAAGAAGGGGAGAAGGAAAGAAGGAAAGAAGGAAGGAAGTATGTATGCTAGGAAAGAAGAAAAGAAGGAAAAAAGAATTCCAGGAAGTATTCCAGGAAGTATTCCCGGAAGTATTCCAGGAAGTAATCCAGAAAGGAAGGAAGGTAAGAAGGAAGGAAGGTAAGAAGGAAAGAAGGAAGTATGTATTCCAGGAAGGAAGAAATGAAGGAAGGAAGTATTTCAGGAAACATTACAGGAAGTATTCCAGGAAGTAGTCCAAAATGGAAGGAAGGAAGTAAGTATTGCAGGAAGTATTCCAGGAAGGAAGGAAAGAAGCAAGGAGGGAAGGAAGGAAAGAAGTTAAGAAAGAAGGGGAGAAGGAAAGAAGGAAAGAAGGAAGGAAGTATGTATGCTAGGAAAGAAGAAAAGAAGGAAAAAAGAATTCCAGCAAGTATTCCAGGAAGTATTCCCGGAAGTATTCCAGGAAGTATTCCAGAAAGGAAGGAAGGTACGAAGGAAAGAAGGTAAGAAGGAATGAAGGAAGTATGTATTCCAGGAATGAAGAAATGAAGGAAGGAAGTATTTCAGGAAGCCTTACAGGAAGTATTCCAGGAAGTAGTCCAAAATGGAAGGAAAGAAGGAAAGAAGGAAAGAAGGAAGGAAGGAAGGAAGGAAGGAAGGAAGGAAGGAAGGAAGGAAGGAAGGAAGGAAGGAAGGAAGGAAGGAAGGAAGGAAGGAAGGAAGGAAGGAAGGAAGGAAGGAAGGAAGGAAGGAAGGAAGGAAGGAAGGAAGGATTGCAGGAAGTATTCCAGGAAGGAAGGAAGGAAGCAAGGAGGGAAGGAAGGAAAGAAGTGAAGAAAGAAGGGGAGAAGGAAAGAAGGAAAGAAGGAAGGAAGTATGTATGCTAGGAAAGAAGAAAAGAAGGAAAAAAGAATTCCAGGAAGTATTCCAGGAAGTATTCCAGGAAGTATTCCAGGAAGTAATCCAGAAAGGAAGGAAGGTAAGAAGGAAGGCAGGTAAGAAGGAAAGAAGGAAGTATGTATTCCAGGAAGGAAGAAATGAAGGAAGGAAGTATTTCAGGAAGCATTACAGGAAGTATTCCAGGAAGTAGTCCAAAATGGAAAGAAGGAAGGAAGGAAGTATTGCAGGAAGTATTCCAGGAAGGAAGGAAAGAAGCAAGGAGGGAAGGAAGGAAAGAAGTGAAGAAAGAATGGGAGAAGGAAAGAAGGAAAGAACGAAGGAAGTATGTATGCTAGGAAAGAAGAAAAGAAGGAAAAAAGAATTCCAGGAAGTATTCCAGGAAGTATTCCAGGAAGTATTCCAGAAAAGAAGGAAGGTAAGAAGGAAGGAAGGTAAGAAGGAAAGAAGGAAGTATGTATTCCAGGAAGGAAGAAATGAAGGAAGGAAGTATTTCAGGAAGCATTACAGGAAGTATGCCAGGAAGTAGTCCAAAATGGAAGGAAGGAAGGAAGGAAGGAAGGAAGTATTGCAGGAAGTATTCCAGGAAGGAAGGAAAGAAGCAAGGAGGGAAGGAAGGAAAGAAGTGAAGAAAGAAGGGGAGAAGGAAAGAAGGAAAGAAGGAAGGAAGTATGTATGCAAGGAAAGAAGAAAGGAAGGAAAAAAGAATTCCAGGAAGTTTTCCAGGTAGTATTACAGGAAGTATTCCCGATAGTATTACAGGAAGTATTCCAGAAAGCAAGGAAGGTAAGAAGGAAGGAAGGTAAGAAGGAAAGAAGGAAGTATGTATTCCAGGAAGGAAGAAATGAAGGAAGGAAGTATTTCAGGAAGCATTACAGGAAGTATTCCAGGAAGTAGTCCAAAATGGAAGGAAGGAAGGAAGGAAGGAAGTACTGCAGGAAGTATTCCAGGAAGGAAGGAAAGAAGCAAGGAGGGAAGGAAGGAAAGAAGTGAAGAAAGAAGGGGAGAAGAAGGAAAGAAGGAAGGAAGTATGTATGCTAGGAAAGAAGAAAAGAAGCAAAAAAGAATTCAAGGAAGTATTCCAGGAAGTATTCCAGGAAGTATTCCAGGAAGTATTCCAGGAAGTATTCCAGAAAGGAAGGAAGGTAAGAAGGAAGGAAGGTAAGAAGGAAAGAAGGAAGTATGTATTCCAGGAAGGAAGAAATGAAGGAAGGAAGTATTTCAGGAAGCATTACAAGAAGTATTCCAGGAAGTGGTCCAAAATGGAAGGAAGGAAGGAAGGAAGGAAGTATTGCAGGAAGTATTCCAGGAAGGAAGGAAAGAAGCAAGGAGGGAAGGAAGGAAAGAAGTTAAGAAAGAAGGGGAGAAGGAAAGAAGGAAAGAAGGAAGGAAGTATGTATGCTAGGAAAGAAGAAAAGAAGGAAAAAAGAATTCCAGCAAGTATTCCAGGAAGTATTCCAGGAAGTATTCCAGAAAGGAAGGAAGGTAAGAAGGAAGGAAGGTAAGAAGGAAAGAAGGAAGTATTTATTCCAGGAAGGAAGAAATGAAGGAAGGAAGTATTTCAGGAAGCATTACAGGAAGTATTCCAGGAAGTAGTCCAAAATGGAAGGAAGGAAGGAAGGAAGGAAGTATTGCAGGAAGTATTCCAGGAAGGAAGGAAAGAAGCAAGGAGGGAAGGAAGGAAAGAAGTTAAGAAAGAAGGGGAGAAGGAAAGAAGGAAAGAAGGAAGGAAGTATGTATGCTAGGAAAGAAGAAAAGAAGGAAAAAAGAATTTCAGGAAGTATTCCAGGAAGTAGTCCAGGAAGTATTCCTGGAAGGATTACAGGAAGTATTCCAGAAAGCAAGGAAGGTAAGAAGGAAGGAAGGCAAGAAGGAAAGAAGGAAGTATGTATTCCAGGAAGGAAGAAATGAAGGAAGGAAGTATTTCCGGAAGCATTACAGGAAGTATTCCAGGAAGTAGTCCAAAATGGAAGGAAGGAAGGAAGGAAGGAAGGAAGTACTGCAGGAAGTATTCCAGGAAGGAAGGAAAGAAGCAAGGAGGGAAGGAAGGAAAGAAGTGAAGAAAGAAGGGGAGAAGGAAAGAAGGAAAGAAGGAAGGAATTATTCCAGGAAAGAAGAAAAGAAGGAAAAAAGAATTCCAGGAAGTATTCCAAGAAGATTTCCAGGAAGTATTCCAGGAAGTAATCCAGAAAGGAAGGAAGGTAAGAAGGAAGGAAGGTAAGAAGGAAAGAAGGAAGTATGTATTCCAGGAAGGAAGAAATGAAGGAAGGAAGTATTTCAGGAAGCATTACAGGAAGTATTCCAGGAAGTAGTCCAAAATGGAAGGAAGGAAGGAAGTATTGCAGGAAGTGTTTCAGGAAGGAAGGAAAGAAGGAAGGATGGAAGGAAGGAAAGAAGTTAAGAAAGAAGGGGAGAAGGAAAGAAGGAAAGAAGGAAGGAAGTATGTATGCTAGGAAAGAAGAAAAGAAGGAAAAAAGAATTCCAGGAAGTATTCCAGGAAGTATTCCCGGAAGTATTCCAGGAAGTATTCCAGAAAGGAAGGAAGGTAAGAAGGAAGGAAGGTAAGAAGGAATGAAGGAAGTATGTATTCCAGGAATGAAGAAATGAAGGAAGGAAGTATTTCAGGAAGCCTTACAGGAAGTATTCCAGGAAGTAGTCCAAAATGGAAGGAAGGAAGGAAGGAAGGAAGGAAGGAAGGAAGGAAGGAAGGAAGGAAGGAAGGAAGGAAGGAAGGAAGGAAGGAAGGAAGGAAGGAAGGAAGGAAGGAAGGAAGGAAGGAAGGAAGGAAGGAAGGAAGGAAGGATTGCAGGAAGTATTCCAGGAAGGAAGGAAGGAAGCAAGGAGGGAAGGAAGGAAAGAAGTGAAGAAAGAAGGGGAGAAGGAAAGAAGGAAAGAAGGAAGGAAGTATGTATGCTAGGAAAGAAGAAAAGAAGGAAAAAAGAATTCCAGGAAGTATTCCAGGAAGTATTCCAGGAAGTATTCCAGGAAGTGTTCCAGGAAGTAATCCAGAAAGGAAGGAAGGTAGGAAGGAAGGCAGGTAAGAAGGAAAGAAGGAAGTATGTATTCCAGGAAGGAAGAAATGAAGGAAGGAAGTATTTCAGGAAGCATTACAGGAAGTATTCCAGGAAGTATTCCAAAATGGAAAGAAGGAAGGAAGGAAGTATTGCAGGAAGTATTCCAGGAAGGAAGGAAAGAAGCAAGGAGGGAAGGAAGGAAAGAAGTTAAGAAAGAATGGGAGAAGGAAAGAAGGAAAGAAGGAAGGAAGTATGTATGCTAGGAAAGAAGAAAAGAAGGAAAAAAGAATTCCAGGAAGTATTCCAGGAAGTATTCCAGGAAGTATTCCAGAAAGGAAGGAAGGTAAGAAGGAAGGAAGGTAAGAAGGAAAGAAGGAAGTATGTATTCCAGGAAGGAAGAAATGAATGAAGGAAGTATTTCAGGAAGCATTACAGGAAGTATGCCAGGAAGTAGTCCAAAATGGAAGGAAGGAAGGAAGGAAGGAAGGAAGTATTGCAGGAAGTATTCCAGGAAGGAAGGAAAGAAGCAAGGAGGGAAGGAAGGAAAGAAGTGAAGAAAGAAGGGGAGAAGGAAAGAAGGAAAGAAGGAAGGAAGTATGTATGCAAGGAAAGAAGAAAGGAAGGAAAAAAGAATTCCAGGAAGTTTTCCAGGTAGTATTACAGGAAGTATTCCCGATAGTATTACAGGAAGTATTCCAGAAAGCAAGGAAGGTAAGAAGGAAGGAAGGTAAGAAGGAAAGAAGGAAGTATGTATTCCAGGAAGGAAGAAATGAAGGAAGGAAGTATTTCAGGAAGCATTACAGGAAGTATTCCAGGAAGTAGTCCAAAATGGAAGGAAGGAAGGAAGGAAGGAAGTACTGCAGGAAGTATTCCAGGAAGGAAGGAAAGAAGCAAGGAGGGAAGGAAGGAAAGAAGTGAAGAAAGAAGGGGAGAAGAAGGAAAGAAGGAAGGAAGTATGTATGCTAGGAAAGAAGAAAAGAAGCAAAAAAGAATTCAAGGAAGTATTCCAGGAAGTATTCCAGGAAGTATTCCAGGAAGTATTCCAGGAAGTATTCCAGAAAGGAAGGAAGGTAAGAAGGAAGGAAGGTAAGAAGGAAAGAAGGAAGTATGTATTCCAGGAAGGAAGAAATGAAGGAAGGAAGTATTTCAGGAAGCATTACAAGAAGTATTCCAGGAAGTGGTCCAAAATGGAAGGAAGGAAGGAAGGAAGGAAGTATTGCAGGAAGTATTCCAGGAAGGAAGGAAAGAAGCAAGGAGGGAAGGAAGGAAAGAAGTTAAGAAAGAAGGGGAGAAGGAAAGAAGGAAAGAAGGAAGGAAGTATGTATGCTAGGAAAGAAGAAAAGAAGGAAAAAAGAATTCCAGCAAGTATTCCAGGAAGTATTCCAGGAAGTATTCCAGAAAGGAAGGAAGGTAAGAAGGAAGGAAGGTAAGAAGGAAAGAAGGAAGTATTTATTCCAGGAAGGAAGAAATGAAGGAAGGAAGTATTTCAGGAAGCATTACAGGAAGTATTCCAGGAAGTAGTCCAAAATGGAAGGAAGGAAGGAAGGAAGGAAGTATTGCAGGAAGTATTCCAGGAAGGAAGGAAAGAAGCAAGGAGGGAAGGAAGGAAAGAAGTTAAGAAAGAAGGGGAGAAGGAAAGAAGGAAAGAAGGAAGGAAGTATGTATGCTAGGAAAGAAGAAAAGAAGGAAAAAAGAATTTCAGGAAGTATTCCAGGAAGTAGTCCAGGAAGTATTCCTGGAAGGATTACAGGAAGTATTCCAGAAAGCAAGGAAGGTAAGAAGGAAGGAAGGCAAGAAGGAAAGAAGGAAGTATGTATTCCAGGAAGGAAGAAATGAAGGAAGGAAGTATTTCCGGAAGCATTAGAGGAAGTATTCCAGGAAGTAGTCCAAAATGGAAGGAAGGAAGGAAGGAAGTATTGCAGGAAGTATTCCAGGAAGGAAGGAAAGAAGCAAGGAGGGAAGGAAGGAAAGAAGTTAAGAAAGAAGGGGAGAAGGAAAGAAGGAAAGAAGGAAGGAAGTATGTATGCTAGGAAAGAAGAAAAGAAGGAAAAAAGAATTCCAGGAAGTATTCCAGGAAGTATTCCCGGAAGTATTCCAGGAAGTAATCCAGAAAGGAAGGAAGGTAAGAAGGAAGGAAGGTAAGAAGGAAAGAAGGAAGTATGTATTCCAGGAAGGAAGAAATGAAGGAAGGAAGTATTTCAGGAAACATTACAGGAAGTATTCCAGGAAGTAGTCCAAAATGGAAGGAAGGAAGTAAGTATTGCAGGAAGTATTCCAGGAAGGAAGGAAAGAAGCAAGGAGGGAAGGAAGGAAAGAAGTTAAGAAAGAAGGGGAGAAGGAAAGAAGGAAAGAAGGAAGGAAGTATGTATGCTAGGAAAGAAGAAAAGAAGGAAAAAAGAATTCCAGGAAGTATTCCAGGAAGTATTCCCGGAAGTATTCCAGGAAGTATTCCAGAAAGGAAGGAAGGTACGAAGGAAAGAAGGTAAGAAGGAATGAAGGAAGTATGTATTCCAGGAATGAAGAAATGAAGGAAGGAAGTATTTCAGGAAGCCTTACAGGAAGTATTCCAGGAAGTAGTCCAAAATGGAAGGAAAGAAGGAAAGAAGGAAAGAAGGAAGGAAGGAAGGAAGGAAGGAAGGAAGGAAGGAAGGAAGGAAGGAAGGAAGGAAGGAAGGAAGGAAGGAAGGAAGGAAGGAAGGAAGGAAGGAAGGAAGGAAGGAAGGAAGGAAGGAAGGAAGGAAGGAAGGAAGGAAGGAAGGAAGGAAGGAAGGATTGCAGGAAATATTCCAGGAAGGAAGGAAGGAAGCAAGGAGGGAAGGAAGGAAAGAAGTGAAGAAAGAAGGGGAGAAGGAAAGAAGGAAAGAAGGAAGGAAGTATGTATGCTAGGAAAGAAGAAAAGAAGGAAAAAAGAATTCCAGGAAGTATTCCAGGAAGTATTCCAGGAAGTATTCCAGGAAGTAATCCAGAAAGGAAGGAAGGTAAGAAGGAAGGCAGGTAAGAAGGAAAGAAGGAAGTATGTATTCCAGGAAGGAAGAAATGAAGGAAGGAAGTATTTCAGGAAGCATTACAGGAAGTATTCCAGGAAGTAGTCCAAAATGGAAAGAAGGAAGGAAGGAAGTATTGCAGGAAGTATTCCAGGAAGGAAGGAAAGAAGCAAGGAGGGAAGGAAGGAAAGAAGTGAAGAAAGAATGGGAGAAGGAAAGAAGGAAAGAACGAAGGAAGTATGTATGCTAGGAAAGAAGAAAAGAAGGAAAAAAGAATTCCAGGAAGTATTCCAGGAAGTATTCCAGGAAGTATTCCAGAAAAGAAGGAAGGTAAGAAGGAAGGAAGGTAAGAAGGAAAGAAGGAAGTATGTATTCCAGGAAGGAAGAAATGAAGGAAGGAAGTATTTCAGGAAGCATTACAGGAAATATGCCAGGAAGTAGTCCAAAATGGAAGGAAGGAAGGAAGGAAGGAAGTATTGCAGGAAGTATTCCAGGAAGGAAGGAAAGAAGCAAGGAGGGAAGGAAGGAAAGAAGTGAAGAAAGAAGGGGAGAAGGAAAGAAGGAAAGAACGAAGGAAGTATGTATGCAAGGAAAGAAGAAAGGAAGGAAAAAAGAATTCCAGGAAGTTTTCCAGGTAGTATTACAGGAAGTATTCCCGATAGTATTACAGGAAGTATTCCAGAAAGGAAGGAAGGTAAGAAGGAAGGAAGGTAAGAAGGAAAGAAGGAAGTATGTATTCCAGGAAGGAAGAAATGAAGGAAGGAAGTATTTCCGGAAGCATTACAGGAAGTATTCCAGGAAGTAGTCCAAAATGGAAGGAAGATAGGAAGGAAGTATAGCAGGAAGTATTCCAGGAAGGAAGGAAAGAAGCAAGGAGGGAAGGAAGGAAAGTAGTTAAGAAAGAAGGGGAGAAGAAGGAAAGAAGGAAGGAAGTATGTATGCTAGGAAAGAAGAAAAGAAGCAAAAAAGAATTCAAGGAAGTATTCCAGGAAGTATTCCAGGAAGTATTCCAGGAAGTATTCCAGGAAGTATTCCAGAAAGCAAGGAAGGTAAGAAGGAAGGAAGGTAAGAAGGAAAGAAGGAAGTATGTATTCCAGGAAGGAAGAAATGAAGGAAGGAAATATTTCAGGAAGCAATACAGGAAGTATTCCAGGAAGTAGTCCAAAATGGAAGGAAGGTAGGAAGTATTGCAGGAAGTATTCCAGGAAGGAAGGAAAGAAGCAAGGAGGGAAGGAAGGAAAGAAGTGAAGAAAGAAGGGGAGAAGGAAAGAAGGAAAGAAGGAAGGAAGTACGTATGCTAGGAAAGAAGAAAAGAAGGAAAAAAGAATTCCAGGTAGCATTCCAGGAAGTATTCCAGGAAGTATTCCAGAAAGGAAGGAAGGTACGAAGGAAAGAAGGTAAGAAGGAAAGAAGGAAGTATGTATTCCAGGAAGGAAGAAATGAAGGAAGGAAGTATTTCAGGAAGCATTACAGGAAGTATTCCAGGAAGTAGTCCAAAATGGAAGGAAGGAAGGAAGGAAGTATTGCAGGAAGTATTCCAGGAAGGAAGGAAAGAAGCAAGGAGGGAAGGAAGGAAAGAAGTTAAGAAAGAAGGGGAGAAGGAAAGAAGGAAAGAAGGAAGGAAGTATGTATGCTAGGAAAGAAGAAAAGAAGGAAAAATTAATTCCAGGAAGTATTCCAGGAAGTATTCCAGGAAGTATTCCCGGAAGTATCCCAGGAAGTATTCCAGAAAGGAAGGAAGGTAAGAAGGAAGGAAAGTAAGAAGGAAAGAAGGAAGTATGTATTCCAGGAAGGAAGAAATGAAGGAAGGAAGTATTTCAGGAAGCATTACAGGAAGTATTCCAGGAAGTAGTCCAAAATGGATGGAAGGAAGGGAGGAAATATTGCAGGAAGTATCCCAGTAAGGAAGGAAAGAAGCAAGGAGGGAAGGAAGGAAAGAAGTGAAGAAAGAAGGGGAGAAGGAAAGAAGGAAAGAAGGAAGGAAGTATGTATGCTAGGAAAGAAGAAAAGAAGGAAAAAAGAATTCCAGGAAGTATTCCAGGAAGTATTCCAGGAAGTATTCCAGGAAGTAATCCAGAAAGGAAGCAAGGTAAGAAGGAAGGAAGGTAAGAAGGAAAGAAGGAAGTATGTATTCCAGGAGGGAAGAAATGAAGGAAGGAACTATTTCAGGAAGCATATCAGGAAGTATTCCAGGAAGTAGTCCAAAATGGAAGGAAGGAAGGAAGTATTGCAGGAAGTATTCCAGGAAGGAAGGAAAGAAGCAAGGAGGGAATGAAGGAAAGAAGTGAAGAAAGAAGGGGAGAAGGAAAGAAGGAAAGAAGGAAGGAAGTATGTATGCTAGGAAAGAAGAAAAGAAGGAAAAAAGAATTCCAGGAAGTATTCCAGGAAGTATTCCCGGAAGTATTACAGGAAGTATTCCAGAAAGGACGGAAGGTAAGAAGGAAGGAAGGTAAGAAGGATAGAAGGAAGTATGTATTCCAGGAAGGAAGAAATGAAGGAAGGATGTATTTCAGGAAGCATTACAGGAAGTATTCCAGGAAGTAGTCCAAAATGGAAGGAAGGAAGGAAGTATTGCAGGAAGTATTCCAGGAAGGAAGGAAAGAAGGAAGGAGGGAAGGAAGGAAAGAAGTTAGGAAAGAAGGGGAGAAGGAAAGAAGGAAAGAAGGAAGGAAGTATGTATGCTAGGAAAGAAGAAAAGAAGGAAAAAAGAATTCCAGGAAGTATTCCAGGAAGTATTCCAGGAAGTATTCCAGAAAGGAAGGAAGGTAAGAAGGAAGGAATGTAAGAAGGAAAGAAGGAAGTATGTATTCCAGGAAGGAAGAAATGAAGGAAGGAATTATTTCAGGAAGCATTACAGGAAGTATTCCAGGAAGTAGTCCAAAATGGAAGGAAGGAAGGAAGGAAGGAAATATTGCAGGAAGTATTCCTGGAAGGAAGGAAAGAAGCAAGGAGGGAAGGAAGGAAAGAAGTGAAGAAAGAAGGGGAGAAGGAAAGAAGGAAAGACGGAAGGAAGTATGTATGCTAGGAAAGAAGAAAAGAAGGAAAAAAGAATTCCAGGAAGTATTCCAGGAAGTATTCCCGGAAGTATTCCAGGAAGTATTCCAGAAAGGAAGGAAGGTAAGAAGGAAGGAAGGTAAGAAGGAAAGAAGGAAGTATTTATTCCAGGAAGGAAGAAATGAAGGAAGGAAGTATTTCAGGAAGCATTACAGGCAGTATTCCAGGAAGTAGTCCAAAATGGAAGGAAGGAAGGAAGGAAGTATTGCAGGAAGTATTCCAGGAAGGAAGGAAAGAAGCAAGGAGGGAAGGAAGAAAAGAAGTTAAGAAAGAAGGGGAGAAGGAAAGAAGGAAAGAAGGAAGGAAGTATGTATGCGAGGAAAGAAGAAAAGAAGGAAAAAAGAATTCCAGGAAGTATTCCAGGAAGTATTCCAGGAAGTATTCCCGGAAGTATTCCAGGAAGTATTCCAGAAAGGAAGGAAGGTTAGAAGGAAGGAAGGTAAGAAGGAAAGAAGGAAGTATGTATTCCAGGAAGGAAGAAATGAAGGAAGGAAGTATTTCAGGAAGCATTACAGGAAGTATTCCCGGAAGTAGTCCAAAACGGAAGGAAGGAAGAAAGGAAGTATTGCAGGAAGTATTCCAGGAAGGAAGGAAAGAAGCAAGGAGGGAAGGAAGGAAAGAAGTTAAGAAAGAAGGGGAGAAGGAAAGAAGGAAAGAAGGAAGGAAGTATGTATGCGAGGAAAGAAGAAAAGAAGGAAAAAAGAATTCCAGGAAGTATTCCAGGAAGTATTCCAGGAAGTATTCCCGGAAGTATTCCAGGAAGTATTCCAGAAAGGAAGGAAGGTAAGAAGGAAGGAAGGTAAGAAGGAAAGAAGGAAGTATGTATTCCAGGAAGGAAGAAATGAAGGAAGGAAGTGTTTCAGGAAGCATTACAGGAAGTATTCCAGGAAGTAGTCCAAAATGGAAGGAAGGAAGGAAGGAAGTATTGCAGGAAGTATTCCAGGAAGGAAGGAAAGAAGCAAGGAGGGAAGGAAGGAAAGAAGTTAAGAAAGAAGGGGAGAAGGAAAGAAGGAAAGAAGGAAGGAAGTATGTATGCTAGGAAAGAAGAAAAGAAGGAAAAAAGAGTTTCAGGAAGTATTCCAGGAAGTATTCCAGGAAGTATTCCTGGAAGGATTACAGGAAGTATTCCAGAAAGCAAGGAAGGTAAGAAGGAAGGAAGGCAAGAAGGAAAGAAGGAAGTATGTATTCCAGGAAGGAAGAAATGAAGGAAGGAAGTATTTCAGGAAGCATTACAGGAAGTATTCCAGGAAGTAGTCCAAAATGGAAGGAAGGAAGGAAGAATTGCAGGAAGTATTCCAGGAAGGAAGGAAAGAAGCAAGGAGGGAAGGAAGGAAAGAAGTTAAGAAAGAAGGGGAGAAGGAAAGAAGGAAAGAAGGAAGGAAGTATGTATGCTAGGAAAGAAGAAAAGAAGGAAAAAAGAGTTTCAGGAAGTATTCCAGGAAGTATTCCAGGAAGTATTCCTGGAAGGATTACAGGAAGTATTCCAGAAAGCAAGGAAGGTAAGAAGGAAGGAAGGCAAGAAGGAAAGAAGGAAGTATGTATTCCAGAAAGGAAGAAATGAAGGAAGGAAGTATTTCAGGAAGCATTACAGGAAGTATTCCAGGAAGTAGTCCAAAATGGAAGGAAGGAAGGAAGGAAGAATTGCAGGAAGTATTCCAGGAAGGAAGGAAAGAAGCAAGGAGGGAAGGAAGGAAAGAAGTGAAGAAAGAAGGGGAGAAGGAAAGAAGGAAAGAAGGAAGGAAGTATGTATGCTAGGAAAGAAGAAAAGAAGGAAAAAAGAATTCCAGGAAGTATTCCAAGAAGATTTCCAGGAAGTATTCCAGGAAGTATTCCAGGAAGTAATCCAGAAAGGAAGGAAGGTAAGAAGGAAGGAAGGTAACAAGGAAAGAAGGAAGTATGAATTCCAGGAAGGAAGAAATGAAGGAAGGAATTATTTCAGGAAACATTACAGCAAGTATTCCAGGAAGTAGTCCAAAATGGAAGGAAGGAAGGAAGTATTGCAGTAAGTATTTCAGGAAGGAAGGAAGAAGGAAGGAGGGAAGGAAGGAAAGAAGTTAAGAAAGTAGGGGAGAAGGAAAGAAGGAAAGAAGGAAGGAAGTATGTATGCTAGGAAAGAAGAAAAGAAAGAAAAAATAATTCCAGGAAGTATTCCAGGAAGTATTCCAGGAAGTATTCCAGGAAGTATTCCAGGAAGTAATCCAGAAAGGAAGGAAGGTAAGAACGAAGGCAGGTAAGAAGGAAAGAAGGAAGTATGTATTCCAGGATGGAAGAAATGAAGGAAGGAAGTATTTCAGGAAGCATTACAGGAAGTATTCCAGGAAGTAGTCCAAAATGGAAGGAAGGAAGGAAGGAAGGAAGGAAGGAAGGAAGGAAGGAAGGAAGGAAGGAAGGAAGGAAGGAAGGAAGGAAGGAAGGAAGGAAGGAAGGAAGGATGGAAGGAAGGAAGGAAGGAAGGAAGGAAGGAAGGAAGGAAGGAAGGAAGGAAGGAAGGAAGGAAGGAAGGAAGGAAGGAAGGAAGGAAGGAAGGAAGGAAGGAAGGAAGGAAGGAAGGAAGTATTGCCGGAAGTATTCCAGGAAGGAAGGAAAGAAGAAAGAAGGGAAGGAAGGAAAGAAGTTAAGAAAAAAGGGGAGAAGGAAAGAAGGAAAGAAGGAAGGAAGTATGTATGCTAGGAAAGAAGAAAGGAAGGAAAAAAGAATTCAAGGAAGTATTCCAGGAAGTATTCCAGGAAGTATTCCAGGAAGTATTACAGGAAGTATTCCAGAAAGGACGGAAGGTAAGAAGGATGAAGGTAAGAAGGATAGAAGGAAGTATGTATTCCAGGAAGGAAGAAAGGAAGGAAGGATGTATTTCAGGAAGCATTACTGGAAGTATTCCGGGAAGTAGTCCAAAATGGAAGGAAGGAAGGAAGTATTGCAGGAAGTATTCCAGGAAGGAAGGAAAGAAGCAAGGAGGGAAGGAAGGAATTAATTAAGAAAGAAGGGGAGAAGAAGGAAAGAAGGAAGGAAGTATGTATGCTAGGAAAGAAGAAAAGAAGGAAAAAAGAATTCCAGGAAGTATTCCAGGAAGTATTCCAGGAAGTATTCCAGAAAGGAAGGAAGGTAAGAAGGAAGGAAGGTAAGAAGGAAAGAAGGAAGTATGTATTCCAGGAAGGAAGAAATGAAGGAAGGAAGTATTTCAGGAAGCATTACAGGAAGTATTCCAGGAAGTAGTCCAAAATGGAAGGAAGGAAGGAAGGATTGCAGGAAGTATTCCAGGAAGGAAGGAAAGAAGCAAGGAGGGAAGGAAGGAAAGAAGTTAAGAAAGAAGGGGAGAAGGAAAGAAGGAAAGAAGGAAGGAAGTGTGTGTGCTAGAAAAGAAGAAAAGAAGGAAAAAAGAATTCCAGGAAGTATTCCAGGAAGTATTCCAGGAAGTATTCCCGGAAATATTCCAGGAAGTATTCCAGAAAGGAAGGAAGGTAAGAAGGAAGGAAGGTAAGAAGGAAAGAAGGAAGTATGTATTCCAGGAAGGAAGAAATGAAGGAAGGAAGTATTTCAGGAAGCATTACAGGAAGTATTCCAGGAAGTAGTCAAAAATGGAAGGAAGGAAGTATTGCAGGAAGCATTCCAGGAAGGAAGGAAAGAAGCAAGGAGGGAAGGAAGGAAAGAAGTTAAGAAAGAAGGGGAGAAGGAAAGAAGGAAAGAAGGAAGGAAGTATGTATGCTAGGAAAGAAGAAAAGAAGGAAAAAGAATTCCAGGAAGTATTCCAGGAAGTATTCCAGGAAGTATTCCAGGAAGTATTCCAGATAGGACGGAAGGTAAGAAGGAAGGAAGGTAAGAAGGAAAGAAGGAAGTATGTATTCCAGGAAGGAAGAAATGAAGGAAGGAAGTATTTCAGGAAGCATTACAGGAAGTATTCCAGGAAGTAGTCCAAAACGGGAGGAAGGAAGAAAGGAAGTATTGCAGGAAGTATTCCAGGAAGGTAGGAAAGAAGCAAGGAGGGAAGGAAGGAAAGAAGTTAAGAAAGAAGGGGAGAAGGAAAGAAGGAAAGAAGGAAGGAAGTATGTATGCTAGGAAAGAAGAAAAGAAGGAAAAAAGAATTCCAGCAAGTTTTCCAGGAAGTATTCCAGGAAGTATTCCCGGAAGTATTCCAGGAAGTATTCCAGAAAGGAAGGAAGGTAAGAAGGAAGGAAGGTAAGAAGGAAAGAAGGAAGTATGTATTCCAGGAAGGAAGAAATGAAGGAAGGAAGTGTTTCAGGAAACATTACAGGAAGTATTCCAGGAAGTAGTCCAAAATGGAAGGAGGGAAGGAAGGAAGTATTGCAGGAAGTATTCCAGGAAGGAAGGAAAGAATCAAGGAGGGAAGGAAGGAAAGAAGTTAAGAAAGAAGGGGAGAAGGAAAGAAGGAAAGAAGGAAGGAAGTATGTATGCTAGGAAAGAAGAAAAGAAGGAAAAAAGAGTTTCAGGAAGTATTCCAGGAAGTATTCCAGGAAGTATTCCTGGAAGGATTACAGGAAATATTCCAGAAAGCAAGGAAGGTAAGAAGGAAGGAAGGCAAGAAAGAAAGAAGGAAGTATGTATTCCAGGAAGGAAGAAATGAAAGAGGAAGTATTTCAGGAAGCATTACAGGAAGTGTTCCAGGAAGTAGTCCAAAATGGAAGGAAGGAAGGAAGGAAGGAAGTATTGCAGGAAGTATTCCAGGAAGGAAGGAAAGAAGCAAGGAGGGAAGGAAGGAAAGAAGTGAAGAAAGAAGGGGAGAAGGAAAGAAGGAAAGAAGGAAGGAAGTATGTATGCTAGGAAAGAAGAAAAGAAGGAAAAAAGAATTCCAGGAAGTATTCCAAGAAGATTTCCAGGAAGTATTCCAGGAAGTATTCCAGGAAGTAATCCAGAAAGGAAGGAAGGTAAGAAGGAAGGAAGGTAACAAGGAAAGAAGGAAGTATGAATTCCAGGAAGGAAGAAATGAAGGAAGGAATTATTTCAGGAAACATTACAGCAAGTATTCCAGGAAGTAGTCCAAAATGGAAGGAAGGAAGGAAGTATTGCAGTAAGTATTTCAGGAAGGAAGGAAGAAGGAAGGAGGGAAGGAAGGAAAGAAGTTAAGAAAGTAGGGGAGAAGGAAAGAAGGAAAGAAGGAAGGAAGTATGTATGCTAGGAAAGAAGAAAAGAAAGAAAAAATAATTCCAGGAAGTATTCCAGGAAGTATTCCAGGAAGTATTCCAGGAAGTAATCCAGAAAGGAAGGAAGGTAAGAAGGAAGGCAGGTAAGAAGGAAAGAAGGAAGTATGTATTCCAGGAAGGATGAAATGAAGGAAGGAAGTATTTCAGGAAGCATTACAGGAAGTATTCCAGGAAGTAGTCCAAAATGGAAGGAAGGAAGGAAGGAAGGAAGGAAGGAAGGAAGGAAGGAAGCAAGGAAGGAAGGAAGGAAGGAAGGAAGGAAGTATTGCCGGAAGTATTCCAGGAAGGAAGGAAAGAAGAAAGAAGGGAAGGAAGGAAAGAAGTTAAGAAAAAAGGGGAGAAGGAAAGAAGGAAAGAAGGAAGGAAGTATGTATGCTAGGAAAGAAGAAAGGAAGGAAAAAAGAATTCTAGGAAGTATTCCAGGAAGTATTCCAGGAAGTATTCCAGGAAGTATTACAGGAAGTATTCCAGAAAGGACGGAAGGTAAGAAGGATGAGGGTAAGAAGGATAGAAGGAAGTATGTATTCCAGGAAGGAAGAAAGGAAGGAAGGATGTATTTCAGGAAGCATTACTGGAAGTATTCCGGGAAGTAGTCCAAAATGGAAGGAAGGAAGGAAGTATTGCAGGAAGTATTCCAGGAAGGAAGGAAAGAAGCAAGGAGGGAAGGAAGGAATTAATTAAGAAAGAAGGGGAGAAGAAGGAAAGAAGGAAGGAAGTATGTATGCTAGGAAAGAAGAAAAGAAGGAAAAAAGAATTCCAGGAAGTATTCCAGGAAGTATTCCAGGAAGTATTCCAGAAAGGAAGGAAGGTAAGAAGGAAGGAAGGTAAGAAGGAAAGAAGGAAGTATGTATTCCAGGAAGGAAGAAATGAAGGAAGGAAGTATTTCAGGAAGCATTACAGGAAGTATTCCAGGAAGTAGTCCAAAATGGAAGGAAGGAAGGAAGGATTGCAGGAAGTATTCCAGGAAGGAAGGAAAGAAGCAAGGAGGGAAGGAAGGAAAGAAGTTAAGAAAGAAGGGGAGAAGGAAAGAAGGAAAGAAGGAAGGAAGTGTGTATGCTAGAAAAGAAGAAAAGAAGGAAAAAAGAATTCCAGGAAGTATTCCAGGAAGTATTCCAGGAAGTATTCCAGGAAGTATTCCAGAAAGGAAGGAAGGTAAGAAGGAAGGAAGGTAAGAAGGAAAGAAGGAAGTATGTATTCCAGGAAGGAAGAAATGAAGGAAGGAAGTATTTCAGGAAGCATTACAGGAAGTATTCCAGGAAGTAGTCCAAAATGGAAGGAAGGAAGTATTGCAGGAAGCATTCCAGGAAGGAAGGAAAGAAGCAAGGAGGGAAGGAAGGAAAGAAGTTAAGAAAGAAGGGGAGAAGGAAAGAAGAAAAGAAGGAAGGAAGTATGTAGCTAGGAAAGAAGAAAAGAAGGAAAAAAGAATTCCAGGAAGTATGCCAGGGAGTATTCCAGGAAGTATTCCTGAAAGGAAGGAAGGTAAGAAATGAGGAAGGTAAGAAGGAAAGAAGGAAGTATGTATTCCAGGAAGGAAGAAATGAAGGAAGGAAGTATTTCAGGAAGCATTACAGGAAGTATTCCAGGAAGTAGTCCAAAATGGAAGGAAGGAAGGAAGGAAGTATTGCAGGAAGTATTCCAGGAAGGAAGGAAAGAAGCAAGGAGGGAAGGAAGAAAAGAAGTTAAGAAAGAAGGGGAGAAGGAAAGAAGGAAAGAAGGAAGGAAGTATGTATGCGAGGAAAGAAGAAAAGAAGGAAAAAAGAATTCCAGGAAGTATTCCAGGAAGTAGTCCAAAATGGAAGGAAGGAAGGAAGGAAGTATTGCAGGAAGTATTCCAGGAAGGAAGGAAGGAAGCAAGGAGGGAAGGAAGGAAAAAAGTTAAGAAAGAAGGGAGAAGGAAAGAAGGAAAGAAGGAAGGAAGTATGTATGCTAGGAAAGAAGAAAAGAAGGAAAAAAGAGTTTCAGGAAGTATTCCAGGAAGTATTCCAGGAAGTATTCCTGGAAGGATTACAGGAAGTATTCCAGAAAGCAAGGAAGGTAAGAAGGAAGGAAGGCAAGAAGGAAAGAAGGAAGTATGTATTCCAGGAAGGAAGAAATGAAGGAAGGAAGTATTTCAGGAAGCATTACAGGAAGTATTCCAGGAAGTAGTCCAAAATGGAAGGAAGGAAGGAAGGAAGAATTGCAGGAAGTATTCCAGGAAGGAAGGAAAGAAGCAAGGAGGGAAGGAAGGAAAGAAGTGAAGAAAGAAGGGGAGAAGGAAAGAAGGAAAGAAGGAAGGAAGTATGTATGCTAGGAAAGAAGAAAAGAAGGAAAAAAGAATTCCAGGAAGTATTCCAAGAAGATTTCCAGGAAGTATTCCAGGAAGTATTCCAGGAAGTAATCCAGAAAGGAAGGAAGGTAAGAAGGAAGGAAGGTAACAAGGAAAGAAGGAAGTATGAATTCCAGGAAGGAAGAAATGAAGGAAGGAATTATTTCAGGAAACATTACAGCAAGTATTCCAGGAAGTAGTCCAAAATGGAAGGAAGGAAGGAAGTATTGCAGTAAGTATTTCAGGAAGGAAGGAAGAAGGAAGGAGGGAAGGAAGGAAAGAAGTTAAGAAAGTAGGGGAGAAGGAAAGAAGGAAAGAAGGAAGGAAGTATGTATGCTAGGAAAGAAGAAAAGAAAGAAAAAATAATTCCAGGAAGTATTCCAGGAAGTATTCCAGGAAGTATTCCAGGAAGTATTCCAGGAAGTAATCCAGAAAGGAAGGAAGGTAAGAACGAAGGCAGGTAAGAAGGAAAGAAGGAAGTATGTATTCCAGGATGGAAGAAATGAAGGAAGGAAGTATTTCAGGAAGCATTACAGGAAGTATTCCAGGAAGTAGTCCAAAATGGAAGGAAGGAAGGAAGGAAGGAAGGAAGGAAGGAAGGAAGGAAGGAAGGAAGGAAGGAAGGAAGGAAGGAAGGAAGGAAGGAAGGAAGGAAGGAAGGAAGGAAGGAAGGAAGGAAGGAAGGAAGGAAGGAAGGAAGGAAGGAAGGAAGGAAGGAAGGAAGTATTGCCGGAAGTATTCCAGGAAGGAAGGAAAGAAGAAAGAAGGGAAGGAAGGAAAGAAGTTAAGAAAAAAGGGGAGAAGGAAAGAAGGAAAGAAGGAAGGAAGTATGTATGCTAGGAAAGAAGAAAGGAAGGAAAAAAGAATTCAAGGAAGTATTCCAGGAAGTATTCCAGGAAGTATTCCAGGAAGTATTACAGGAAGTATTCCAGAAAGGACGGAAGGTAAGAAGGATGAAGGTAAGAAGGATAGAAGGAAGTATGTATTCCAGGAAGGAAGAAAGGAAGGAAGGATGTATTTCAGGAAGCATTACTGGAAGTATTCCGGGAAGTAGTCCAAAATGGAAGGAAGGAAGGAAGTATTGCAGGAAGTATTCCAGGAAGGAAGGAAAGAAGCAAGGAGGGAAGGAAGGAATTAATTAAGAAAGAAGGGGAGAAGAAGGAAAGAAGGAAGGAAGTATGTATGCTAGGAAAGAAGAAAAGAAGGAAAAGAGAATTCCAGGAAGTATTCCAGGAAGTATTCCAGGAAGTATTCCAGAAAGGAAGGAAGGTAAGAAGGAAGGAAGGTAAGAAGGAAAGAAGGAAGTATGTATTCCAGGAAGGAAGAAATGAAGGAAGGAAGTATTTCAGGAAGCATTACAGGAAGTATTCCAGGAAGTAGTCCAAAATGGAAGGAAGGAAGGAAGGATTGCAGGAAGTATTCCAGGAAGGAAGGAAAGAAGCAAGGAGGGAAGGAAGGAAAGAAGTTAAGAAAGAAGGGGAGAAGGAAAGAAGGAAAGAAGGAAGGAAGTGTGTGTGCTAGAAAAGAAGAAAAGAAGGAAAAAAGAATTCCAGGAAGTATTCCAGGAAGTATTCCAGGAAGTATTCCCGGAAGTATTCCAGGAAGTATTCCAGAAAGGAAGGAAGGTAAGAAGGAAGGAAGGTAAGAAGGAAAGAAGGAAGTATGTATTCCAGGAAGGAAGAAATGAAGGAAGGAAGTATTTCAGGAAGCATTACAGGAAGTATTCCAGGAAGTAGTCAAAAATGGAAGGAAGGAAGTATTGCAGGAAGCATTCCAGGAAGGAAGGAAAGAAGCAAGGAGGGAAGGAAGGAAAGAAGTTAAGAAAGAAGGGGAGAAGGAAAGAAGGAAAGAAGGAAGGAAGTATGTATGCTAGGAAAGAAGAAAAGAAGGAAAAAGAATTCCAGGAAGTATTCCAGGAAGTATTCCAGGAAGTATTCCAGGAAGTATTCCAGATAGGACGGAAGGTAAGAAGGAAGGAAGGTAAGAAGGAAAGAAGGAAGTATGTATTCCAGGAAGGAAGAAATGAAGGAAGGAAGTATTTCAGGAAGCATTACAGGAAGTATTCCAGGAAGTAGTCCAAAACGGGAGGAAGGAAGAAAGGAAGTATTGCAGGAAGTATTCCAGGAAGGTAGGAAAGAAGCAAGGAGGGAAGGAAGGAAAGAAGTTAAGAAAGAAGGGGAGAAGGAAAGAAGGAAAGAAGGAAGGAAGTATGTATGCTAGGAAAGAAGAAAAGAAGGAAAAAGGAATTCCAGCAAGTTTTCCAGGAAGTATTCCAGGAAGTATTCCCGGAAGTATTCCAGGAAGTATTCCAGAAAGGAAGGAAGGTAAGAAGGAAGGAAGGTAAGAAGGAAAGAAGGAAGTATGTATTCCAGGAAGGAAGAAATGAAGGAAGGAAGTGTTTCAGGAAACATTACAGGAAGTATTCCAGGAAGTAGTCCAAAATGGAAGGAGGGAAGGAAGGAAGTATTGCAGGAAGTATTCCAGGAAGGAAGGAAAGAATCAAGGAGGGAAGGAAGGAAAGAAGTTAAGAAAGAAGGGGAGAAGGAAAGA
The DNA here is from genome assembly GCA_024362935.1 of Setophaga petechia. Lineage (NCBI taxonomy): Eukaryota > Metazoa > Chordata > Aves > Passeriformes > Parulidae > Setophaga > Setophaga petechia. The sequence goes on from JANCRA010000292.1 coordinate 53,623, forward strand.
AGGAAAGAAGGAAGGAAGTATGTATGCTAGGAAAGAAGAAAAGAAGGAAAAAAGAGTTTCAGGAAGTATTCCAGGAAGTATTCCAGGAAGTATTCCTGGAAGGATTACAGGAAGTATTCCAGAAAGCAAGGAAGGTAAGAAGGAAGGAAGGCAAGAAAGAAAGAAGGAAGTATGTATTCCAGGAAGGAAGAAATGAAGGAAGGAAGTATTTCAGGAAGCATTACAGGAAGTGTTCCAGGAAGTAGTCCAAAATGGACGGAAGGAAGGAAGGAAGGAAGTATTGCAGGAAGTATTCCAGGAAGGAAGGAAAGAAGCAAGGAGGGAAGGAAGGAAAGAAGTGAGGAAAGAAGGGGAGAAGGAAAGAAGGAAAGAAGGAAGGAAGTATGTATGCTAGGAAAGAAGAAAAGAAGGAAAAAAGAATTCCAGGAAGTATTCCAAGAAGATTTCCAGGAAGTATTCCAGGAAGTATTCCAGGAAGTAATCCAGAAAGGAAGGAAGGTAAGAAGGAAGGAAGGTAACAAGGAAAGAAGGAAGTATGAATTCCAGGAAGGAAGAAATGAAGGAAGGAATTATTTCAGGAAACATTACAGCAAGTATTCCAGGAAGTAGTCCAAAATGGAAGGAAGGAAGGAAGTATTGCAGTAAGTATTTCAGGAAGGAAGGAAGAAGGAAGGAGGGAAGGAAGGAAAGAAGTTAAGAAAGTAGGGGAGAAGGAAAGAAGGAAAGAAGGAAGGAAGTATGTATGCTAGGAAAGAAGAAAAGAAAGAAAAAATAATTCCAGGAAGTATTCCAGGAAGTATTCCAGGAAGTATTCCAGGAAGTAATCCAGAAAGGAAGGAAGGTAAGAAGGAAGGCAGGTAAGAAGGAAAGAAGGAAGTATGTATTCCAGGAAGGATGAAATGAAGGAAGGAAGTATTTCAGGAAGCATTACAGGAAGTATTCCAGGAAGTAGTCCAAAATGGAAGGAAGGAAGGAAGGAAGGAAGGAAGGAAGGAAGGAAGGAAGGAAGGAAGGAAGGAAGGAAGCAAGGAAGGAAGGAAGGAAGTATTGCCGGAAGTGTTCCAGGAAGGAAGGAAAGAAGAAAGAAGGGAAGGAAGGAAAGAAGTTAAGAAAGAAGGGGAGAAGGAAAGAAGGAAAGAAGGAAGGAAGTATGTATGCTAGGAAAGAAGAAAGGAAGGAAAAAATAATTCTAGGAAGTATTCCAGGAAGTATTCCAGGAAGTATTCCAGGAAGTATTACAGGAAGTATTCCAGAAAGGACGGAAGGTAAGAAGGATGAAGGTAAGAAGGATAGAAGGAAGTATGTATTCCAGGAAGGAAGAAAGGAAGGAAGGATGTATTTCAGGAAGCATTACTGGAAGTATTCCGGGAAGTAGTCCAAAATGGAAGGAAGGAAGGAAGTATTGCAGGAAGTATTCCAGGAAGGAAGGAAAGAAGCAAGGAGGGAAGGAAGGAATTAATTAAGAAAGAAGGGGAGAAGAAGGAAAGAAGGAAGGAAGTATGTATGCTAGGAAAGAAGAAAAGAAGGAAAAAAGAATTCCAGGAAGTATTCCAGGAAGTATTCCAGGAAGTATTCCAGAAAGGAAGGAAGGTAAGAAGGAAGGAAGGTAAGAAGGAAAGAAGGAAGTATGTATTCCAGGAAGGAAGAAATGAAGGAAGGAAGTATTTCAGGAAGCATTACAGGAAGTATTCCAGGAAGTAGTCCAAAATGGAAGGAAGGAAGGAAGGATTGCAGGAAGTATTCCAGGAAGGAAGGAAAGAAGGAAGGAGGGAAGGAAGGAAAGAAGTTAAGAAAGAAGGGGAGAAGGAAAGAAGGAAAGAAGGAAGGAAGTGTGTATGCTAGAAAAGAAGAAAAGAAGGAAAAGAGAATTCCAGGAAGTATTCCAGGAAGTATTCCAGGAAGTATTCCAGGAAGTAATCCAGAAAGTAAGGAAGGTAAGAAGGAAGGAAGGAAACAAGGAAAGAAGGAAGTATGAATTCCAGGAAGGAAGAAATGAAGGAAGGAATTATTTCAGGAAACATTACAGCAAGTATTCCAGGAAGTAGTCCAAAATTGAAGGAAGGAAGGAAGTATTGCAGTAAGTATTTCAGGAAGGAAGGAAGAAGGAAGGAGGGAAGGAAGGAAAGAAGTTAAGAAAGTAGGGGAGAAGGAAAGAAGGAAAGAAGGAAGGAAGTATGTATGCTAGGAAAGAAGAAAAGAAAGAAAAAATAATTCCAGGAAGTATTCCAGGAAGTATTCCAGGAAGTATTCCAGGAAGTAATCCAGAAAGGAAGGAAGGTAAGAAGGAAGGCAGGTAAGAAGGAAAGAAGGAAGTATGTATTCCAGGAAGGAAGAAATGAAGGAAGGAAGTATTTCAGGAAGCATTACAGGAAGTATTCCAGGAAGTAGTCCAAAATGGAAGGAAGGAAGGAAGGAAGGAAGGAAGGAAGGAAGGAAGGAAGGAAGGAAGGAAGGAAGGAAGGAAGGAAGGAAGGAAGGAAGGAAGGAAGGAAGGAAGGAAGGAAGGAAGGAAGGAAGGAAGGAAGGAAGGAAGGAAGGAAGGAAGGAAGGAAGGAAGGAAGGAAGGAAGGAAGGAAGTATTGCCGGAAGTATTCCAGGAAGGAAGGAAAGAAGAAAGAAGGGAAGGAAGGAAAGAAGTTAAGAAAAAAGGGGAGAAGGAAAGAAGGAAAGAAGGAAGGAAGTATGTATGCTAGGAAAGAAGAAAGGAAGGAAAAAAGAATTCTAGGAAGTATTCCAGGAAGTATTCCAGGAAGTATTCCAGGAAGTATTACAGGAAGTATTCCAGAAAGGACGGAAGGTAAGAAGGATGAGGGTAAGAAGGATAGAAGGAAGTATGTATTCCAGGAAGGAAGAAAGGAAGGAAGGATGTATTTCAGGAAGCATTACTGGAAGTATTCCGGGAAGTAGTCCAAAATTGAAGGAAGGAAGGAAGTATTGCAGGAAGTATTCCAGGAAGGAAGGAAAGAAGCAAGGAGGGAAGGAAGGAATTAATTAAGAAAGAAGGGGAGAAGAAGGAAAGAAGGAAGGAAGTATGTATGCTAGGAAAGAAGAAAAGAAGGAAAAAAGAATTCCAGGAAGTATTCCAGGAAGTATTCCAGGAAGTATTCCAGAAAGGAAGGAAGGTAAGAAGGAAGGAAGGTAAGAAGGAAAGAAGGAAGTATGTATTCCAGGAAGGAAGAAATGAAGGAAGGAAGTATTTCAGGAAGCATTACAGGAAGTATTCCAGGAAGTAGTCCAAAATGGAAGGAGGGAAGGAAGGAAGTATTGCAGGAAGTATTCCAGGAAGGAAGGAAAGAATCAAGGAGGGAAGGAAGGAAAGAAGTTAAGAAAGAAGGGGAGAAGGAAAGAAGGAAAGAAGGAAGGAAGTATGTATGCTAGGAAAGAAGAAAAGAAGGAAAAAAGAGTTTCAGGCAGTATTCCAGGAAGTATTCCAGGAAGTATTCCTGGAAGGATTACAGGAAGTATTCCAGAAAGCAAGGAAGGTAAGAAGGAAGGAAGGCAAGAAAGAAAGAAGGAAGTATGTATTCCAGGAAGGAAGAAATGAAGGAAGGAAGTATTTCAGGAAGCATTACAGGAAGTGTTCCAGGAAGTAGTCCAAAATGGAAGGAAGGAAGGAAGCAAGGAAGTATTGCAGGAAGTATTCCAGGAAGGAAGGAAAGAAGCAAGGAGGGAAGGAAGGAAAGAAGTGAAGAAAGAAGGGGAGAAGGAAAGAAGGAAAGAAGGAAGGAAGTATGTATGCTAGGAAAGAAGAAAAGAAGGAAAAAAGAATTCCAGGAAGTATTCCAAGAAGATTTCCAGGAAGTATTCCAGGAAGTATTCCAGGAAGTAATCCAAAAAGGAAGGAAGGTAAGAAGGAAGGAAGGTAACAAGGAAAGAAGGAAGTATGAATTCCAGGAAGGAAGAAATGAAGGAAGGAATTATTTCAGGAAACATTACAGCAAGTATTCCAGGAAGTAGTCCAAAATGGAAGGAAGGAAGGAAGTATTGCAGTAAGTATTTCAGGAAGGAAGGAAGAAGGAAGGAGGGAAGGAAGGAAAGAAGTTAAGAAAGTAGGGGAGAAGGAAAGAAGGAAAGAAGGAAGGAAGTATGTATGCTAGGAAAGAAGAAAAGAAAGAAAAAATAATTCCAGGAAGTATTCCAGGAAGTATTCCAGGAAGTATTCCAGGAAGTAATCCAGAAAGGAAGGAAGGTAAGAAGGAAGGCAGGTAAGAAGGAAAGAAGGAAGTATGTATTCCAGGAAGGATGAAATGAAGGAAGGAAGTATTTCAGGAAGCATTACAGGAAGTATTCCAGGAAGTAGTCCAAAATGGAAGGAAGGAAGGAAGGAAGGAAGGAAGGAAGGAAGGAAGGAAGGAAGGAAGGAAGGAAGGAAGGAAGCAAGGAAGGAAGGAAGGAAGTATTGCCGGAAGTGTTCCAGGAAGGAAGGAAAGAAGAAAGAAGGGAAGGAAGGAAAGAAGTTAAGAAAGAAGGGGAGAAGGAAAGAAGGAAAGAAGGAAGGAAGTATGTATGCTAGGAAAGAAGAAAGGAAGGAAAAAAGAATTCTAGGAAGTATTCCAGGAAGTATTCCAGGAAGTATTACAGGAAGTATTACAGGAAGTATTCCAGAAAGGACGGAAGGTAAGAAGGATGAAGGTAAGAAGGATAGAAGGAAGTATGTATTCCAGGAAGGAAGAAAGGAAGGAAGGATGTATTTCAGGAAGCATTACTGGAAGTATTCCGGGAAGTAGTCCAAAATGGAAGGAAGGAAGGAAGTACTGCAGGAAGTATTCCAGGAAGGAAGGAAAGAAGCAAGGAGGGAAGGAAGGAATTAATTAAGAAAGAAGGGGAGAAGAAGGAAAGAAGGAAGGAAGTATGTATGCTAGGAAAGAAGAAAAGAAGGAAAAAAGAATTCCAGGAAGTATTCCAGGAAGTATTCCAGGAAGTATTCCAGAAAGGAAGGAAGGTAAGAAGGAAGGAAGGTAAGAAGGAAAGAAGGAAGTATGTATTCCAGGAAGGAAGAAATGAAGGAAGGAAGTATTTCAGGAAGCATTACAGGAAGTATTCCAGGAAGTAGTCCAAAATGGAAGGAAGGAAGGAAGGATTGCAGGAAGTATTCCAGGAAGGAAGGAAAGAAGGAAGGAGGGAAGGAAGGAAAGAAGTTAAGAAAGAAGGGGAGAAGGAAAGAAGGAAAGAAGGAAGGAAGTGTGTATGCTAGAAAAGAAGAAAAGAAGGAAAAGAGAATTCCAGGAAGTATTCCAGGAAGTATTCCAGGAAGTATTCCAGGAAGTAATCCAGAAAGTAAGGAAGGTAAGAAGGAAGGAAGGAAACAAGGAAAGAAGGAAGTATGAATTCCAGGAAGGAAGAAATGAAGGAAGGAATTATTTCAGGAAACATTACAGCAAGTATTCCAGGAAGTAGTCCAAAATGGAAGGAAGGAAGGAAGTATTGCAGTAAGTATTTCAGGAAGGAAGGAAGAAGGAAGGAGGGAAGGAAGGAAAGAAGTTAAGAAAGTAGGGGAGAAGGAAAGAAGGAAAGAAGGAAGGAAGTATGTATGCTAGGAAAGAAGAAAAGAAAGAAAAAATAATTCCAGGAAGTATTCCAGGAAGTATTCCAGGAAGTATTCCAGGAAGTAATCCAGAAAGGAAGGAAGGTAAGAAGGAAGGCAGGTAAGAAGGAAAGAAGGAAGTATGTATTCCAGGAAGGAAGAAATGAAGGAAGGAAGTATTTCAGGAAGCATTACAGGAAGTATTCCAGGAAGTAGTCCAAAATGGAAGGAAGGAAGGAAGGAAGGAAGGAAGGAAGGAAGGAAGGAAGGAAGGAAGGAAGGAAGGAAGGAAGGAAGGAAGGAAGGAAGGAAGGAAGGAAGGAAGGAAGGAAGGAAGGAAGGAAGGAAGGAAGGAAGGAAGGAAGGAAGGAAGGAAGGAAGGAAGGAAGGAAGGAAGGAAGGAAGGAAGGAAGGAAGGAAGGAAGGAAGGAAGGAAGGAAGGAAGGAAGGAAGTATTGCCGGAAGTATTCCAGGAAGGAAGGAAAGAAGAAAGAAGGGAAGGAAGGAAAGAAGTTAAGAAAAAAGGGGAGAAGGAAAGAAGGAAAGAAGGAAGGAAGTATGTATGCTAGGAAAGAAGAAAGGAAGGAAAAAAGAATTCTAGGAAGTATTCCAGGAAGTATTCCAGGAAGTATTCCAGGAAGTATTACAGGAAGTATTCCAGAAAGGACGGAAGGTAAGAAGGATGAGGGTAAGAAGGATAGAAGGAAGTATGTATTCCAGGAAGGAAGAAAGGAAGGAAGGATGTATTTCAGGAAGCATTACTGGAAGTATTCCGGGAAGTAGTCCAAAATTGAAGGAAGGAAGGAAGTATTGCAGGAAGTATTCCAGGAAGGAAGGAAAGAAGCAAGGAGGGAAGGAAGGAATTAATTAAGAAAGAAGGGGAGAAGAAGGAAAGAAGGAAGGAAGTATGTATGCTAGGAAAGAAGAAAAGAAGGAAAAAAGAATTCCAGGAAGTATTCCAGGAAGTATTCCAGGAAGTATTCCAGAAAGGAAGGAAGGTAAGAAGGAAGGAAGGTAAGAAGGAAAGAAGGCAGTATGTATTCCAGGAAGGAAGAAATGAAGGAAGGAAGTATTTCAAGAAGCATTACAGGAAGTGTTCCAGGAAGTAGTCCAAAATGGAAGGAAGGAAGGAAGGAAGTATTGCAGGAAGTATTCCAGGAAGGAAGGAAAGAAGCAAGGAGGGAAGGAAGGAAAGAAGTGAAGAAAGAAGGGGAGAAGGAAAGAAGGAAAGAAGGAAGGAAGTATTTATGCTAGGAAAGAAGAAAAGAAGGAAAAAAGTATTCCAGGAAGTATTCCAGGAAGTATTCCCGGAAGTATTCCAGGAAATATTCCAGAAAGGAAGGAAGGTAAGAAGGAAGGAAGGTAAGAAGGAAAGAAAGAAGTATGTATTCCAGGAAGGAAGAAATGAAGGAAGGAAGTATTTCAGGAAGCATTACAGGAAGTATTCCAGGAAGTAGTCCAAAATAGAAGGAAGGAAGGAAGTATTGCAGGAAGTATTCCAGGAAGGAAGGAAAGAAGCAAGGAGGGAAGGAAGGAAAGAAGTGAAGAAAGAAGGGGAGAAGGAAAGAAGGAAAGAAGGAAGGAAGTATGTATGCTAGGAAAGAAGAAAAGAAGGAAAAAAGAATCCAGGAAGTATTCCAGGAAGTATTCCAGGAAGTATTCCAGAAAGGAAGGAAGGTAAGAAGGAAGGGAAGGTAAGAAGGAAAGAAGGAAGTATGTATTCCAGGAAGGAAGAAATGAAGGAAGGAAGTATTTCAGGAAGCATTTCAGGAAGTATTCCAGGAAGTAGTCCAAATAGAAGGAAGGAAGTAAGTATTGCAGGAAGTATTCCAGGAAGGAAGGAAAGAAGCAAGGAGGGAAGGAAGGAAAGAAGTGAAGAAAGAAGGGGAGACGGAAAGAAGGAAAGAAGGAAGGAAGTATGTATGCTAGGAAAGAAGAAAAGAAGGAAAAAAGAATTCCAGGAAGTATTTCCAGGAAGTATTCCAGGAAGTATTCCAGGAAGTATTCCAGAAAGGAAGGTAGGTAAGAAGGAAGGAAGGTAAGAAGGAAAGAAGGAAGTATGTATTCCAGGAAGGAAGAAATGAAGGAAGGAAGTATTTCAGGAAGCATTACAGGAAGTATTCCAGGAAGTAGTCCAAAATGGAAGGAAGGAAGGAAGGAAGGAAGGAAGGAAGGAAGGAAGGAAGGAAGGAAGGAAGGAAGGAAGGAAGGAAGGAAGGAAGGAAGGAAGGAAGGAAGGAAGGAAGGAAGGAAGGAAGGAAGGAAGGAAGGAGGAAGGAAGGAAGGAAGGAAGGAAGGAAGGAAGGAAGGAAGGAAGGAAGGAAGGAAGGAAGGAAGGAAGGAAGGAAGGAAGGAAGGAAGGAAGGAAGGAAGGAAGGAAGGAAGGAAGGAAGGAAGGAGAAGGAAGGAAGGAAGGAAGAAGTATTGCAGAAGTATTCCAGGAAGGAAGGAAAGAAGCAAGGAGGGAAGGAAGGAAAGAAGTGAAGAAAGAAGGGGAGAAGGAATGAAGGAAAGAAGGAAGGAAGTACGTATGCTAGGAAAGAAGAAAAGAAGGAAAAAAGAATTCCAGGTAGCATTCCAGGAAGTATTCCAGGAAGTATTCCAGAAAAGGAAGGAAGGTACGATGGAAGGAAGGTAAGAAGGAAAGAAGGAAGTATGTATTCCAGGAAGAAGAAATGAAGGGAAGGAAGTATTTCAGGAAGCATTACAGGAAGTATTCCAGGAAGTAGTCCAAAATGGAAGGAAGGAAGGAAGGAAGTATTGCAGGAAGTATTCCAGGAAGAAGGAAAGAAGCAAGGAGGGAAGGAAGGAAAGAAGTTAAGAAAGAAGGGGGAGAAGGAAAGAAGGAAAGAAGGAAGGAAGTATGTATGCTAGGAAAAGAAGAAAAGAAGGAAAAATTAATTCCAGGAAGTATTCCAGGAAGTATTCCAGGAAGTATTCCCGGAAGTATTCCAGGAAGTATTCCAGAAAGGAAGGAAGGTAAGAAGGAAGGAAAGTAAGAAGGAAAGAAGGAAGTATGTATTCCAGGAAGGAAGAAATGAAGGAAGGAAGTATTTCAGGAAGCATTACAGGAAGTATTCCAGGAAGTAGTCCAAAATGGATGGAAGGAAGGGAGGAAATATTGCAGGAAGTATCCCAGTAAGGAAGGAAAGAAGCAAGGAGGGGAAGGAAGGAAAGAAGTGAGAGAAAGAAGGGGAGAAGGAAAGAAGGAAAGAAGGAAGGAAGTATGTATGCTAGGAAAGAAGAAAAGAAGGAAAAAGAATTCCAGGAAGTATTCCAGGAAGTATTCCAGGAAGTATTCCAGGAAGTAATCCAGAAAGGAAGCAAGGTAAGAAGGAAGGAAGGTAAGAAGGAAAGAAGGAAGTATGTATTCCAGGAAGGAAGAAATGAAGGAAGGAACTATTTCAGGAAGCATATCAGGAAGTATTCCAGGAAGTAGTCCAAAATGGAAGGAAGGAAGGAAGTATTGCAGGAAGTATTCCAGGAAGGAAGGAAAGAAGCAAGGAGGGAATGAAGGAAAGAAGTGAAGAAAGAAGGGGAGAAGGAAAGAAGGAAAGAAGGAAGGAAGTATGTATGCTAGGAAAGAAGAAAAGAAGGAAAAAGAATTCCAGGAAGTATTCCAGGAAGTATTCCCGGAAGTATTACAGGAAGTATTCCAGAAAGGACGGAAGGTAAGAAGGAAGGAAGGTAAGAAGGATAGAAGGAAGTATGTATTCCAGGAAGGAAGAAATGAAGGAAGGATGTATTTGAGGAAGCATTACTGGAAGTATTCCAGGAAGTAGTCCAAAATGGAAGGAAGGAAGGAAGTATTGCAGGAAGTATTCCAGGAACGAAGGAAAGAAGCAAGGAGGGAAGGAAGGAAAGAAGTTAAGAAAGAAGGGGAGAAGGAAAGAAGGAAAGAAGGAAGGAAGTATGTATGCTAGGAAAGAAGAAAAGAAGGAAAAAACAATTCCAGGAAGTATTCCAAGAAGTATTCCAGGAAGTAATCCAGAAAGGAAGGAAGGTAAGAAGGAAGGAAGGTAAGAAGGAAAGAAGGAAGTATGTATTCCAGGAAGGAAGAAATGAAGGAAGGAAGTATTTCAGGAAGCATTACAGGAAATATTTTAGGAAGTAGTCCAAAATGGAAGGAAGGAAGGAAGGAAGGAAGTATTGCAGGAAGTATTCCAGGAAGGAAGGAGGGAAGGAAGGAAAGAAGTTAGGAAAGAAAAGGAGAAGGAAAGAAGGAAACAAGGAAGGAAGTATGTATGCTAGGAAAGAAGAAAAGAAGGAAAAAAGAATTCCAGGAAGTATTCCAGGAAGTATTCCAGGAAGTATTCCAGAAAGGAAGGAAGGTAAGAAGGAAGGGAATGTAAGAAGGAAAGAAGGAAGTATGTATTCCAGGAAGGAAGAAATGAAGGAAGGAATTATTTCAGGAAGCATTACAGGAAGTATTCCAGGAAGTAGTCCAAAATGGAAGGAAGGAAGGAAGGAAGGAAATATTGCAGGAAGTATTCCTGGAAGGAAGGAAAGAAGCAAGGAGGGAAGGAAGGAAAGAAGTGAAGAAAGAAGGGGAGAAGGAAAGAAGGAAAGACGGAAGGAAGTATGTATGCTAGGAAAGAAGAAAAGAAGGAAAAAAAGAATTCCAGGAAGTATTCCAGGAAGTATTCCCGGAAGTATTCCAGGAAGTATTCCAGAAAGGAAGGAAGGTAAGAAGGAAGGAAGGTAAGAAGGAAAGAAGGAAGTATGTATTCCAGGAAGGAAGAAATGAAGGAAGGAAGTATTTCAGGAAGCATTACAGGCAGTATTCCAGGAAGTAGTCCAAAATGGAAGGAAGGAAGGAAGGAAGTATTGCAGGAAGTATTCCAGGAAGGAAGGAAGGAAGCAAGGAGGGGAAGGAAGGAAAAAAGTTAAGAAAGAAGGGGAGAAGGAAAGAAGGAAAGAAGGAAGGAAGTATGTATGCTAGGAAAGAAGAAAAGAAGGAAAAAAGAATTCCAGGAAGTATTCCAGGAAGTATTCCAGGAAGTATTCCCGGAAGTATTCCAGGAAGTATTCCAGAATGGAAGGAAGGTAAGAAGGAAGGAAGGTAAGAAGGAAGGAAGGAAGTATGTATTCCAGGAAGGAAGAAATGAAGGAAGGAAGTATTTCAGGAAGCATTACAGGCAGTATTCCAGGAAGTAGTCCAAAACGGAAGGAAGGAAGAAAGGAAGTATTGCAGGAAGTATTCCAGGAAGGAAGGAAAGAAGCAAGGAGGGAAGGAAGGAAAGAAGTTAAGAAAGAAGGGGAGAAGGAAAGAAGGAAAGAAGGAAGGAAGTATGTATGCGAGGAAAGAAGAAAAGAAGGAAAAAAGAATTCCAGGAAGTATTCCAGGAAGTATTCCAGGAAGTATTCCCGGAAGTATTCCAGGAAGTATTCCAGAAAGGAAGGAAGGTAAGAAGGAAGGAAGGTAAGAAGGAAAGAAGGAAGTATGTATTCCAGGATGGAAGAAATGAAGGAAGGAAGTGTTTCAGGAAGCATTACAGGAAGTATTCCACGAAGTAGTCCAAAATGGAAGGAAGGAAGGAAGGAAGTATTGCAGGAAGTATTCCAGGAAGGAAGGAAAGAAGCAAGGAGGGAAGGAAGGAAAGAAGTTAAGAAAGAAGGGGAGAAGGAAAGAAGGAAAGAAGGAAGGAAGTATGTATGCTAGGAAAGAAGAAAAGAAGGAAAAAAGAGTTTCAGGAAGTATTCCAGGAAGTATTCCAGGAAGTATTCCTGGAAGGATTACAGGAAGTATTCCAGAAAGCAAGGAAGGTAAGAAGGAAGGAAGGCAAGAAGGAAAGAAGGAAGTATGTATTCCAGGAAGGAAGAAATTAAGGAAGGAAGTATTTCAGGAAGCATTACAGGAAGTATTCCAGGAAGTAGTCCAAAATGGAAGGAAGGAAGGAAGAATTGCAGGAAGTATTCCAGGAAGGAAGGAAAGAAGCAAGGAGGGAAGGAAGGAAAGAAGTGAAGAAAGAAGGGGAGAAGGAAAGAAGGAAAGAAGGAAGGAAGTATGTATGCTAGGAAAGAAGAAAAGAAGGAAAAAAGAATTCCAGGAAGTATTCCAAGAAGATTTCCAGGAAGTATTCCAGGAAGTATTCCAGGAAGTAATCCAGAAAGGAAGGAAGGTAAGAAGGAAGGAAGGTAACAAGGAAAGAAGGAAGTATGAATTCCAGGAAGGAAGAAATGAAGGAAGGAATTATTTCAGGAAACATTACAGCAAGTATTCCAGGAAGTAGTCCAAAATGGAAGGAAGGAAGGAAGTATTGCAGTAAGTATTTCAGGAAGGAAGGAAGAAGGAAGGAGGGAAGGAAGGAAAGAAGTTAAGAAAGTAGGGGAGAAGGAAAGAAGGAAAGAAGGAAGGAAGTATGTATGCTAGGAAAGAAGAAAAGAAAGAAAAAATAATTCCAGGAAGTATTCCAGGAAGTATTCCCGGAAGTATTCCAGGAAGTATTCCAGAAAGGAAGGAAGGTAAGAAGGAAGGAAGGTAAGAAGGAAAGAAGGAAGTATGTATTCCAGGAAGGAAGAAATGAAGGAAGGAAGTATTTCAGGAAGCATTACAGGAAGTATTCCAGGAAGTAGTCAAAAATGGAAAGAAGGAAGTATTGCAGGAAGCATTCCAGGAAGGAAGGAAAGAAGCAAGGAGGGAAGGAAGGAAAGAAGTTAAGAAAGAAGGGGAGAAGGAAAGAAGGAAAGAAGGAAGGAAGTATGTATGCTAGGAAAGAAGAAAAGAAGGAAAAAGAATTCCAGGAAGTATTCCAGGAAGTATTCCAGGAAGTATTCCAGGAAGTATTCCAGATAAGACGGAAGGTAAGAAGGAAGGAAGGTAAGAAGGAAAGAAGGAAGTATGTATTCCAGGAAGGAAGAAATGAAGGAAGGAAGTATTTCAGGAAGCATTACAGGAAGTATTCCAGGAAGTAGTCCAAAACGGGAGGAAGGAAGAAAGGAAGTATTGCAGGAAGTATTTCAGGAAGGAAGGAAAGAAGGAAGGAGGGAAGGAAGGAAAGAAGTTAAGAAAGAAGGGGAGAAGGAAAGAAGGAAAGAAGGAAGGAAGTATGTATGCTAGGAAAGAAGAAAAGAAGGAAAAAAGAATTCCAGCAAGTATTCCAGGAAGTATTCCAGGAAGTATTCCAGGAAGTATTCCAGGAAGTAATCCAGAAAGGAAGGAAGGTAAGAAGGAAGGAAGGTAAGAAGGAAAGAAGGAAGTATGCATTCCAGGAAGGAAGAAATGACGGAAGGAAGTATTTCAGGAAGCATTACAGGAAGTATTCCAGGAAGTAGTCCAAAATGGAAGGAAGGAAGGAAGGAAGGAAGTATTGCAGGAAGTATTCCAGGAAGGAAGGAGAGAAGCAAGGAGGGAAGGAAGGAAAGAAGTGAAGAAAGAAGGGGAGAAGGAGAGAAGGAAAGAAGGAAGGAAGTATGTATGCTAGGAAAGAAGAAAAGAAGGAAAAAAGAATTCCAGGAAGTATTCCAGGAAGTATTCCAGGAAGTATTCCTGGAAGTATTACAGGAAGTATTCCAGAAAGCAAGGAAGGTAAGAAGGAAGGAAGGCAAGAAGGAAAGAAGGAAGTATGTATTCCAGGAAGGAAGAAATGAAGGAAGGAAGTATTTCAGGAAGCATTACAGGAAGTATTCCAGGAAGTAGTCCAAAATGGAAGGAAGAAAGGAAGGAAGTATTGCAGGAAGTATTCCAGGAAGGAAGGAAAGAAGCAAGGAGGGAAGGAAGGAAAGAAGTGAAGAAAGAAGGGGAGAAGGAAAGAAGGAAAGAAGGAAGGAAGTATGTATGCTAGGAAAGAAGAAAAGAAGGAAAAAAGAATTCCAGGAAGTATTCCAGGAAGTATTCCAGGAAGTATTCCAGAAAGGAAGGAAGGTAAGAAGGAAGGAAGATAAGAAGGAAAGAAGGAAGTATGTATTCCAGGAAGGAAGAAATGAAGGAAGGAAGTATTTCAGGAAGCATTACAGGAAGTATTCCAGGAAGTAGTCCAAAATGGAAGGAAGGAAGGAAGGAAGGAAGTATTGCAGGAAGTATTCCAGGAAGGAAGGAAAGAAGCAAGGAGGGAAGGAAGGAAAGAAGTTAAGAAAGAAGGGGAGAAGGAAAGAAGGAAAGAAGGAAGGAAGTATGTATGCTAGGAAAGAAGCAAAGAAGGAAAAAAGAATTTCAGGAAGTATTCCAGGAAGTATTCCAGGAAGTATTCCTGGAAGGATTACAGGAAGTATTCCAGAAAGCAAGGAAGTTAAGAAGGAAGGAAGGCAAGAAGGAAAGAAGGAAGTATGTATTCCAGGAAGGAAGAAATGAAGGAAGGAAGTATTTCAGGAAGCATTACAGGAAGTATTCCAGGAAGTAGTCCAAAATGGAAGGAAGGAAGGAAGGAAGTATTGCCGGAAGTATTCCAGGAAGGAAGGAAAGAAGCAAGGAGAGAAGGAAGGAAAGAAGTGAAGAAAGAAGGGGAGAAGGAAAGAAGGAAAGAAGGAAGGAAGTATGTATGCTAGGAAAGAAGAAAAGAAGGAAAAAAGAATTCCAGGAAGTATTCCAAGAAGATTTCCAAAAAGTATTCCAGGAAGTATTCCAGGAAGTAATCCAGAAAGGAAGGAAGGTAAGAAGGAAGGAAGGTAAGAAGGAAAGAAGGAAGTATGTATTCCAGGAAGGAAGAAATGAAGGAAGGAAGTATTTCAGGAAACATTACAGGAAGTATTCCAGGAAGTAGTCCAAAATGGAAGGAAGGAAGGAAGTATTGCAGGAAGTATTTCAGGAAGGAAGGAAAGAAGGAAGGAGGGAAGGAAGGAAAGAAGTTAAGAAAGAAGGGGAGAAGGAAAGAAGCAAAGAAGGAAGGAAGTATGTATGCTAGGAAAGAAGAAAAGAAGGAAAAAAGAATTCCAGGAAGTATTCCAGGAAGTATTCAAGGAAGTATTCCAGGAAGTATTCCAGGAAGTAATCCAGAAAGGAAGGAAGGTAAGAAGGAAGGAAGGTAAGAAGGAAAGAAGGAAGTATGTGTTCCAGGAAGGAAGAAATGAAGGAAGGAAGTATTTCAGGAAGCATTACAGGAAGTATTCCAGGAAGTAGTCCAAAACGGAAGGAAGGAAGGAAGGAAGGAAGTATTGCAGGAAGTATTCCAGGAAGGAAGGAAAGAAGCAAGGAGGGAAGGAAGGAAAGAAGTGAAGAAAGAAGGGGAGAAGGAAAGAAGGAAAGAAGGAAGGAAGTATGTATGCTAGGAAAGAAGAAAACAAGGAAAAAGGAATTCCAGGAAGTATTCCAGGAAGTATTCCAGGAAGTATTCCTGGAAGGATTACAGGAAGTATTCCAGAAAGCAAGGAAGGTAAGAAGGAAGGAAGGCAAGAAGGAAAGAAGGAAATATGTATTCCAGGAAGGAAGAAATGAAGGAAGGAAGTATTTCAGGAAGCATTACAGGAAGTATTCCAGGAAGTAGTCCAAAATGGAAGGAAGAAAGGAAGGAAGTATTGCAGGAAGTATTCCAGGAAGGAAGGAAAGAAGCTAGGAGGGAAGGAAGGAAAGAAGTTAAGAAAGAAGGGGAGAAGGAAAGAAGGAAAGAAGGAAGGAAGTATGTATGCTAGGAAAGAAGAAAAGAAGGAAAAAAGAATTCCAGGAAGTATTCCAGGAAGTATTCCAGGAAGTATTCCAGGAAGTATTCCAGAAAGTAATCCAGAAAGAAAGGAAGGTTAGAAGGAAGGCAGGTAAGAAGGAAAGAAGGAAGTATGTATTCCAGGAAGGAAGAAATGAAGGAAGGAAGTATTTCAGGAAGCATTACAGGAAGTATTCCAGGAAGTAGTCCAAAATGGAAGGAAGGAAGGAAGGAAGGAAGGAAGGAAGTATTGCCGGAAGTATTCCAGGAAGGAAGGAAAGAAGAAAGAAGGGAAGGAAGGAAAGAAGTTAAGAAAGAAGGGGAGAAGGAAAGAAGGAAAGAAGGAAGGAAGTATGTATGCTAGGAAAGAAGAAAGGAAAAAAAAAAGAATTCAAGGAAGTATTCCAGGAAGTATTCCCGGAAGTATTCCAGGAAGTATACCAGAAAGGACGGAAGGTAAGAAGGAATGAAGGTAAGAAGGAAAGAAGGAAGTATGTATTCCAGGAAGGAAGAAATGAAGGAAGGAAGTATTTCAGGAAGCATTACAGGAAGTATTCCAGGAAGTAGTCCAAAATGGAAGGAAGGAAGGAAGGAAGGAAGGAAGGAAGGAAGGAAGGAAGGAAGGAAGGAAGGAAGGAAGGAAGGAAGGAAGGAAGGAAGGAAGGAAGGAAGGAAGGAAGGAAGGAAGGAAGGAAGGAAGGAAGGAAGGAAGGAAGGAAGGAAGGAAGGAAGGAAGGAAGGAAGGAAGGAAGGAAGGAAGGAAGGAAGGAAGGAAGGAAGGAAGGAAGGAAGGAAGGAAGGAAGGAAGGAAGGAAGGAAGTATTGCAGGAAGTATTCCAGGAAGGAAGGAAAGAAGCAAGGAAGGAAGGAAGGAAAGAAGTTAAGAAAGAAGGGGAGAAGGAAAGAAGGAAAGAAGGAAGGAAGTATGTATGCTAGGAAAGAAGAAAAGAAGGAAAAAAGAATTCCAGGAAGTATTCCAGGAAATATTCCAGGAAGTATTCCAGGAAGTAATCCAGAAAGGAAGGAAGGTAAGAAGGAAGGAAGGTAAGAAGGAAAGAAGGAAGTATGTATTCCAGGAAGGAAGAAATGAAGGAAGGAAGTATTTCAAAAAGCATTACAGGAAGTATTCCAGGAAGTAGTCCAAAATGGAAGGAAGGAAGGAAGGAAGGAAGGAAGGAAGGAAGGAAGTATTCCAGGAAGGAAGGAAAGAAGCAAGGAGGGAAGGAAGGAAAGAAGTTAAGAAAGAAGGGGAGAAGGAAAGAAGGAAAGAAGGAAGGAAGTATGTATGCTAGGAAAGAAGAAAAGAAGGAAAAAAGAATTCCAGGAAGTATTCCAGGAAGTATTCCAGGAAGTAATCCAGAAAGGAAGGAAGGTAAGAAGGAAGGAAGGTAAGAAGGAAAGAAGGAAGTATGTATTCTAGGAAGGAAGAAATGAAGGAAGGAAGTATTTCAGGAAGCATTACAGGAAGTATTCCAGGAAGTAGTCCAAAATGGAAAGAAGGAAGGAAGGAAGTATTGCAGGAAGTATTCCAGGAAGGAAGGAAAGAAGCAAGGAGGGAAGGAAGGAAAGAAGTGAAGAAAGAAGGGGAGAAGGAAAGAAGGAAAGAACGAAGGAAGTATGTATGCTAGGAAAGAAGAAAGGAAGGAAAAAAGAATTCCAGGAAGTATTCCAGGAAGTATTCCAGGAAGTATTCCAGAAAGGAAGGAAGGTAAGAAGGAAGGAAGGTAAGAAGGAAAGAAGGAAGTATGTATTCCAGGAAGGAAGAAATGAAGGAAGGAAGTATTTCAGGAAGCATTACAGGAAGTATGCCAGGAAGTAGTCCAAAATGGAAGGAAGGAAGGAAGGAAGGAAGTATTGCAGGAAGTATTCCAGGAAGGAAGGAAAGAAGCAAGGAGGGAAGGAAGGAAAGAAGTTAAGAAAGAAGGGGAGACGGAAAGAAGGAAAGAAGGAAGGAAGTATGTATGCAAGGAAAGAAGAAAGGAAGGAAAAAAGAATTCCAGGAAGTTTTCCAGGTAGTATTACAGGAAGTATTCCCGATAGTATTACAGGAAGTATTCCAGAAAGGAAGGAAGGTAAGAAGGAAGGAAGGTAAGAAGGAAAGAAGGAAGTATGTATTCCAGGAAGGAAGAAATGAAGGAAGGAAGTATTTCAGGAAGCATTACAGGAAGTATTCCAGGAAGTAGTCCAAAATGGAAGGAAGATAGGAAGGAAGTATTGCAGGAAGTATTCCAGGAAGGAAGGAAAGAAGCAAGGAGGGAAGGAAGGAAAGAAGTTAAGAAAGAAGGGGAGAAGGAAAGAGGGAAAGAAGGAAGGAAGTATGTATGCTAGGAAAGAAGAAAAGAAGGAAAAAATAATTCCGGGAAGTATTCCCGGAAGTATTCCATGAAGTATTCCAGAAAGGAAGGAAGGTAAGAAGGAAGGAAGGTAAGAAGGAAAGAAGGAAGTATGTATTCCAGGAAGGAAGAAATGAAGGAAGGAAGTATTTCAGGAAGCATTACAGGAAGTATTCCAGGAAGTAGTCCAAAATGGAAGGAAGGAAGGAAGGAAGTATTGCAGGAAGTATTCCAGGAAGGAAGGAAAGAAGCAAGGAGGGAAGGAAGGAAAGAAGTTAAGAAAGAAGCGGAGAAGGAAAGAAGGAAAGAAGGAAGGAAGTATGTATGTTAGGAAAGAAGAAAAGAAGGAAAAAAGAATTCCAGGAAGTATTCCAGGAAGTATTCCAGGAAGTATTCCCGGAAGTATTCCAGGAAGTAATCCAGAAAGGAAGGAAGGTAAGAAGGAAGGAAGGTAAGAAGGAAAGAAGGAAGTATGTATTCCAGGAAGGAAGAAATGAAGGAAGGAAGTATTTCAGGAAACATTACAGGAAGTATTCCAGGAAGTAGTTCAAAATGGAAGGAAGGAAGGAAGTATTGCGGGAAGTATTTCAGGAAGGAAGGAAAGAAGCAAGGAGGGAAGGAACGAAAGAAGTTAAGAAAGAAGGGGAGAAGAAGGAAAGAAGGAAGGAAGTATGTATGCTAGGAAAGAAGAAAAGAAGGAAAAAAGAATTCCAGGAAGTATTCCAGGAAGTATTCCAGGAAGTATTCCAGAAAGGAAGGAAGGTAAGAAGGAAGGAAGGTAAGAATGAAAGAAGGAAGTATGTATTCCAGGAAGGAAGAAATGAAGGAAGGAAGTATTTCAGGAAGCATTACAGGAAGTATGCCAGGAAGTAGTCCAAAAGGGAAGGAAGGAAGGAAGGAAGGAAGGAAGGAAGGAAGGAAGGAAGGAAGGAAGGAAGTATTGCAGGAAGTATTCCAGGAAGGAAGGAAAGAAGCAAGGAGGGAAGGAAGGAAAGAAGTGAAGAAGGAAGGGGAGAAGGAAAGAAGGAAAGAAGGAAGGAAGTACGTATGCTAGGAAAGAAGAAAAGAAGGAAAAAAGAATTCCAGGTAGCATTCCAGGAAGTATTCCAGGAAGTATTCCAGAAAGGAAGGAAGGTAAGAAGGAAGGAAGGTAAGAAGGAAAGAAGGAAGTATGTATTCCAGGAAGGAAGAAATGAAGGAAGGAAGTATTTCAGGAAGCATTACAGGAAGTATTCCAGGAAGTAGTCCAAAATGGAAGGAAGGAAGGAAGGAAGGAAGGAAGTATTGCAGGAAGTATTCCAGGAAGGAAGGAAAGAAGCAAGGAGGGAAGGAAGGAAAGAAGTGAAGAAAGAAGGGGAGAAGGAAAGAAGGAAAGAAGGAAGGAAGTATGTATGCTAGGAAAGAAGAAAAGAAGGAAAAATTAATTCCAGGAAGTATTCCAGGAAGTATTCCAGGAAGTATTCCCGGAAATATTCCAGGAAGTATTCCAGAAAGGAAGGAAGGTAAGAAGGAAGGAAAGTAAGAAGGAAAGAAGGAAGTATGTATTCCAGGAAGGAAGAAATGAAGGAAGGAAGTATTTCAGGAAGCATTACAGGAAGTATTCCAGGAAGTAGTCCAAAATGGATGGAAGGAAGGGAGGAAATATTGCAGGAAGTATCCCAGTAAGGAAGGAAAGAAGCAAGGAGGGAAGGAAGAAAAGAAGTGAAGAAAGAAGGGGAGAAGGAAAGAAGGAAAGAAGGAAGGAAGTATGTATGCTAGGAAAGAAGAAAAAAAGGAAAAAAGAATTCCAGGAAGTATTCCAGGAAGTATTCCAGGAAGTATTCCCGGAAGTAATCCAGATAGGAAGCAAGGTAAGAAGGAAGGAAGGTAAGAAGGAAAGAAGGAAGTATGTATTCCAGGAAGGAAGAAATGAAGGAAGGAACTATTTCAGGAAGCATTACAGGAAGTATTCCAGGAAGTAGTCCAAAATGGAAGGAAGGAAGGAAGTATTGCAGGAAGTATTCCAGGAAGGAAGGAAAGAAGCAAGGAGGGAAGGAAGGAAAGAAGTGAAGAAAGAAGGGGAGAAGGAAAGAAGGAAAGAAGGAAGGAAGTATGTATGCTAGGAAAGAAGAAAAGAAGGAAAAAAGAATTCCAGGAAGTATTCCAGGAAGTATTCCCGGAAGTATTACAGGAAGTATTCCAGAAAGCAAGGAAGGTAAGAAGGAAGGAAGGTAAGAAGGATAGAAGGAAGTATGTATTCCAGGAAGGAAGAAATGAAGGAAGGATGTATTTGAGGAAGCATTACTGGAAGTATTCCAGGAAGTAGTCCAAAATGGAAGGAAGGAAGGAAGTATTGCAGGAAGTATTCCAGGAAGGAAGGAAAGAAGCAAGGAGGGAAGGAAGGAAAGAAGTGAAGAAAGAAGGGGAGAAGGAAAGAAGGAAAGAAGGAAGGAAGTATGTATGCTAGGAAAGAAGAAAAGAAGGAAAAAACAATTCCAGGAAGTATTCCAAGAAGTATTCCAGGAAGTAATCCAGAAAGGAAGGAAGGTAAGAAGGAAGGAAGGTAAGAAGGAAAGAAGGAAGTATGTATTCCAGGAAGGAAGAAATGAAGGAAGGAAGTATTTCAGGAAGCATTACAGGAAATATTTTAGGAAGTAGTCCAAAATGGAAGGAAGGAAGGAAGGAAGTATTGCAGGAAGTATTCCAGGAAGGAAGGAAAGAAGGAAGGAGGGAAGGAAGGAAAGAAGTTAAGAAAGAAGGGGAGAAGGAAAGAAGGAAAGAAGGAAGGAAGTATGTATGCTAGGAAAGAAGAAAAGAAGGAAAAAAGAATTCCAGGAAGTATTCCAGGAAGTATTCCAGGAAGTATTCCAGAAAGGAAGGAAGGTAAGAAGGAAGGAATGTAAGAAGGAAAGAAGGAAGTAAGTATTCCAGGAAGGAAGAAATGAAGGAAGTAATTATTTCAGGAAGCATTACAGGAAGTATTCCAGGAAGTAGTCCAAAATGGAAGGAAGGAAGGAAGGAAGGAAATATTGCAGGAAGTATTCCAGGAAGGAAGGAAAGAAGCAAGGAGGGAAGGAAGGAAAGAAGTGAAGAAAGAAGGGGAGAAGGAAAGAAGGAAAGAAGGAAGGAAGTATGTATGCTAGGAAAGAAGAAAAGAAGGAAAAAAGAATTCCAGGAAGTATTCCAGGAAGTATTCCCGGAAGTATTCCAGGAAGTATTCCAGAAAGGAAGGAAGGTAAGAAGGAAGGAAGGTAAGAAGGAAAGAAGGAAGTATGTATTCCAGGAAGGAAGAAATGAAGGAAGGAATTATTTCAGGAAGCATTACAGGCAGTATTCCAGGAAGTAGTCCAAAATGGAAGGAAGGAAGGAAGGAAGTATTGCAGGAAGTATTCCAGGAAGGAAGGAAGGAAGCAAGGAGGGAAGGAAGGAAAGAAGTGAAGAAAGAAGGGGAGAAGGAAAGAAGGAAAGAAGGAAGGAAGTATGTATGCTAGGAAAGAAGAAAAGAAGGAAAAAAGAATTCCAGGAAGTATTCCAGGAAGTATTCCAGGAAGTATTCCAGGAAGTATTCCATGAAGTATTCCAGAAAGGAAGGAAGGTAAGAAGGAAGGAAGGTAAGAAGGAAAGAAGGAAGTATGTATTCCTGGAAGGAAGAAATGAAGGAAGGAAGTGTTTCAGGAAGCATTACAGGAAGTATTCCAGGAAGTAGTCCAAAATGTAAGGAAGGAAGGAAGGAAGTATTGCAGGAAGTATTCCAGGAAGGAAGGAAAGAAGCAAGGAGGGAAGGAAGGAAAGAAGTTAAGAAAGAAGGGGAGAAGGAAAGAAGGAAAGAAGGAAGGAAGTATGTATGCTAGGAAAGAAGAAAAGAAGGAAAAAAGAGTTTCAGGAAGTATTCCAGGAAGTATTCCTGGAAGGATTACAGGAAGTATTCCAGAAAGCAAGGAAGGTAAGAAGGAAGGAAGGCAAGAAGGAAAGAAGGAAGTATGTATTCCAGGAAGGAAGAAATGAAGGAAGGAGGTATTTCAGGAAGCATTACAGGAAGTATTCCAGGAAGTAGTCCAAAATGGAAGGAAGGAAGGAAGGAAGTATTGCAGGAAGTATTCCAGGAAGGAAGGAAAGAAGCAAGGAGGGAAGGAAGGAAAGAAGTGAAGAAAGAAGGGGAGAAGGAAAGAAGGAAAGAAGGAAGGAAGTATGTATGCTAGGAAAGAAGAAAAGAAGGAAAAAAGAATTCCAGGAAGTATTCCAAGAAGATTTCCAGGAAGTATTCCAGGAAGTATTCCAGGAAGTAATCCAGAAAGGAAGGAAGGTAAGAAGGAAGGAAGGTAACAAGGAAAGAAGGAAGTATGAATTCCAGGAAGGAAGAAATGAAGGAAGGAATTATTTCAGGAAACATTACAGCAAGTATTCCAGGAAGTAGTCCAAAATGGAAGGAAGGAAGGAAGTATTGCAGTAAGTATTTCAGGAAGGAAGGAAGAAGGAAGGAGGGAAGGAAGGAAAGAAGTTAAGAAAGTAGGGGAGAAGGAAAGAAGGAAAGAAGGAAGGAAGTATGTATGCTAGGAAAGAAGAAAAGAAAGAAAAAATAATTCCAGGAAGTATTCCAGGAAGTATTCCAGGAAGTATTCCAGGAAGTAATCCAGAAAGGAAGGAAGGTAAGAAGGAAGGCAGGTAAGAAGGAAAGAAGGAAGTATGTATTCCAGGATGGAAGAAATGAAGGAAGGAAGTATTTCAGGAAGCATTACAGGAAGTATTCCAGGAAGTAGTCCAAAATGGAAGGAAGGAAGGAAGGAAGGAAGGAAGGAAGGAAGGAAGGAAGTATTGCCGGAAGTATTCCAGGAAGGAAGGAAAGAAGAAAGAAGGGAAGGAAGGAAAGAAGTTAATAAAAAAGGGGAGAAGGAAAGAAGGAAAGAAGGAAGGAAGTATGTATGCTAGGAAAGAAGAAAGGAAGGAAAAAAGAATTCAAGGAAGTATTCCAGGAAGTATTCCAGGAAGTATTCCAGGAAGTATTACAGGAAGAATCCAAAAAGGACGGAAGGTAAGAAGGATGAAGGTAAGAAGGATAGAAGGAAGTATGTATTCCAGGAAGGAAGAAAGGAAGGAAGGATGTATTTCAGGAAGCATTACTGGAAGTATTCCGGGAAGTAGTCCAAAATGGAAGGAAGGAAGGAAGTATTGCAGGAAGTATTCCAGGAAGGAAGGAAAGAAGCAAGGAGGGAAGGAAGGAATTATATAAGAAAGAAGGGGAGAAGAAGGAAAGAAGGAAGGAAGTATGTATGCTAGGAAAGAAGAAAAGAAGGAAAAAAGAATTCCAGGAAGTATTCCAGGAAGTATTCCAGGAAGTATTCCAGAAAGGAAGGAAGGTAAGAAGGAAGGAAGGTAAGAAGGAAAGAAGGAAGTATGTATTCCAGGAAGGAAGAAATGAAGGAAGGAAGTATTTCAGGAAGCATTACAGGAAGTATTCCAGGAAGTAGTCCAAAATGGAAGGAAGGAAGGAAGGATTGCAGGAAGTATTCCAGGAAGGAAGGAAAGAAGCAAGGAGGGAAGGAAGGAAAGAAGTTAAGAAAGAAGGGGAGAAGGAAAGAAGGAAAGAAGGAAGGAAGTGTGTGTGCTAGAAAAGAAGAAAAGAAGGAAAAAAGAATTCCAGGAAGTATTCCAGGAAGTATTCCAGGAAGTATTCCCGGAAGTATTCCAGGAAGTATTCCAGAAAGGAAGGAAGGTAAGAAGGAAGGAAGGTAAGAAGGAAAGAAGGAAGTATGTATTCCAGGAAGGAAGAAATGAAGGAAGGAAGTATTTCAGGAAGCATTACAGGAAGTATTCCAGGAAGTAGTCAAAAATGGAAGGAAGGAAGTATTGCAGGAAGCATTCCAGGAAGGAAGGAAAGAAGCAAGGAGGGAAGGAAGGAAAGAAGTTAAGAAAGAAGGGGAGAAGGAAAGAAGGAAAGAAGGAAGGAAGTATGTATGCTAGGAAAGAAGAAAAGAAGGAAAAAGAATTCCAGGAAGTATTCCAGGAAGTATTCCAGGAAGTATTCCAGGAAGTATTCCAGATAGGACGGAAGGTAAGAAGGAAGGAAGGTAAGAAGGAAAGAAGGAAGTATGTATTCCAGGAAGGAAGAAATGAAGGAAGGAAGTATTTCAGGAAGCATTACAGGAAGTATTCCAGGAAGTAGTCCAAAACGGAAGGAAGGAAGAAATGAAGTATTGCAGGAAGTATTCCAGGAAGGAAGGAAAGAAGCAAGGAGGGAAGGAAGGAAAGAAGTTAAAAAAGAAGGGGAGAAGGAAAGAAGGAAAGAAGGAAGGAAGTATGTATGCTAGGAAAGAAGAAAAGAAGGAAAAAAGAATTCCAGGAAGTATTCCAGGAAGTATTCCAGGAAGTATTCCCGGAAGTATTCCAGGAAGTATTCCAGAAAGGAAGGAAGGTAAGAAGGAAGGAAGGTAAGAAGGAAAGAAGGAAGTATGTATTCCAGGAAGGAAGAAATGAAGGAAGGAAGTGTTTCAGGAAACATTACAGGAAGTATTCCAGGAAGTAGTCCAAAATGGAAGGAGGGACGGAAGGAAGTATTGCAGGAAGTATTCCAGGAAGGAAGGAAAGAAGCAAGGAGGGAAGGACGGAAAGAAGTTAAGAAAGAAGGGGAGAAGGAAAGAAGGAAAGAAGGAAGGAAGTATGTATGCTAGGAAAGAAGAAAAGAAGGAAAAAAGAGTTTCAGGAAGTATTCCAGGAAGTATTCCAGGAAGTATTCCTGGAAGCATTACAGGAAGTATTCCAGAAAGCAAGGAAGGTAAGAAGGAAGGAAGGCAAGAAAGAAAGAAGGAAGTATGAATTCCAGGAAGGAAGAAATGAAGGAAGGAAGTATTTCAGGAAGCATTACAGGAAGTATTCCAGGAAGTAGTCCAAAATGGAAGGAAGGAAGGAAGGAAGGAAGTATTGCAGGAAGTATTCCAGGAAGGAAGGAAAGAAGCAAGGAGGGAAGGACGGAAAGAAGTGAAGAAAGAAGGGGAGAAGGAAAGAACGAAAGAAGGAAGGAAGTATGTATGCTAGGAAAGAAGAAAAGAAGGAAAAAAGAATTCCAGGAAGTATTCCAAGAAGATTTCCAGGAAGTATTCCAGGAAGTATTCCAGGAAGTAATCCAGAAAGGAAGGAAGGTAAGAAGGAAGGAAGGTAACAAGGAAAGAAGGAAGTATGAATTCCAGGAAGGAAGAAATGAAGGAAGGAATTATTTCAGGAAACATTACAGCAAGTATTCCAGGAAGTAGTCCAAAATGGAAGGAAGGAAGGAAGTATTGCAGTAAGTATTTCAGGAAGGAAGGAAGAAGGAAGGAGGGAAGGAAGGAAAGAAGTTAAGAAAGTAGGGGAGAAGGAAAGAAGGAAAGAAGGAAGGAAGTATGTATGCTAGGAAAGAAGAAAAGAAAGAAAAAATAATTCCAGGAAGTATTCCAGGAAGTATTCCAGGAAGTATTCCAGGAAGTAATCCAGAAAGGAAGGAAGGTAAGAAGGAAGGCAGGTAAGAAGGAAAGAAGGAAGTATGTATTCCAGGATGGAAGAAATGAAGGAAGGAAGTATTTCAGGAAGCATTACAGGAAGTATTCCAGGAAGTAGTCCAAAATGGAAGGAAGGAAGGAAGGAAGGAAGGAAGGAAGTATTGCCGGAAGTATTCCAGGAAGGAAGGAAAGAAGAAAGAAGGGAAGGAAGGAAAGAAGTTATTAAAAAAGGGGAGAAGGAAAGAAGGAAAGAAGGAAGGAAGTATGTATGCTAGGAAAGAAGAAAGGAAGGAAAAAAGAATTCAAGGAAGTATTCCAGGAAGTATTCCAGGAAGTATTCCAGGAAGTATTACAGGAAGAATCCAAAAAGGACGGAAGGTAAGAAGGATGAAGGTAAGAAGGATAGAAGGAAGTATGTATTCCAGGAAGGAAGAAAGGAAGGAAGGATGTATTTCAGGAAGCATTACTGGAAGTATTCCGGGAAGTAGTCCAAAATGGAAGGAAGGAAGGAAGTATTGCAGGAAGTATTCCAGGAAGGAAGGAAAGAAGCAAGGAGGGAAGGAAGGAATTATATAAGAAAGAAGGGGAGAAGAAGGAAAGAAGGAAGGAAGTATGTATGCTAGGAAAGAAGAAAAGAAGGAAAAAAGAATTCCAGGAAGTATTCCAGGAAGTATTCCAGGAAGTATTCCAGAAAGGAAGGAAGGTAAGAAGGAAGGAAGGTAAGAAGGAAAGAAGGAAGTATGTATTCCAGGAAGGAAGAAATGAAGGAAGGAAGTATTTCAGGAAGCATTACAGGAAGTATTCCAGGAAGTAGTCCAAAATGGAAGGAAGGAAGGAAGGATTGCAGGAAGTATTCCAGGAAGGAAGGAAAGAAGCAAGGAGGGAAGGAAGGAAAGAAGTTAAGAAAGAAGGGGAGAAGGAAAGAAGGAAAGAAGGAAGGAAGTGTGTGTGCTAGAAAAGAAGAAAAGAAGGAAAAAAGAATTCCAGGAAGTATTCCAGGAAGTATTCCAGGAAGTATTCCCGGAAGTATTCCAGGAAGTATTCCAGAAAGGAAGGAAGGTAAGAAGGAAGGAAGGTAAGAAGGAAAGAAGGAAGTATGTATTCCAGGAAGGAAGAAATGAAGGAAGGAAGTATTTCAGGAAGCATTACAGGAAGTATTCCAGGAAGTAGTCAAAAATGGAAGGAAGGAAGTATTGCAGGAAGCATTCCAGGAAGGAAGGAAAGAAGCAAGGAGGGAAGGAAGGAAAGAAGTTAAGAAAGAAGGGGAGAAGGAAAGAAGGAAAGAAGGAAGGAAGTATGTATGCTAGGAAAGAAGAAAAGAAGGAAAAAGAATTCCAGGAAGTATTCCAGGAAGTATTCCAGGAAGTATTCCAGGAAGTATTCCAGATAGGACGGAAGGTAAGAAGGAAGGAAGGTAAGAAGGAAAGAAGGAAGTATGTATTCCAGGAAGGAAGAAATGAAGGAAGGAAGTATTTCAGGAAGCATTACAGGAAGTATTCCAGGAAGTAGTCCAAAACGGAAGGAAGGAAGAAAGGAAGTATTGCAGGAAGTATTCCAGGAAGGAAGGAAAGAAGCAAGGAGGGAAGGAAGGAAAGAATTTAAAAAAGAAGGGGAGAAGGAAAGAAGGAAAGAAGGAAGGAAGTATGTATGCTAGGAAAGAAGAAAAGAAGGAAAAAAGAATTCCAGGAAGTATTCCAGGAAGTATTCCAGGAAGTATTCCCGGAAGTATTCCAGGAAGTATTCCAGAAAGGAAGGAAGGTAAGAAGGAAGGAAGGTAAGAAGGAAAGAAGGAAGTATGTATTCCAGGAAGGAAGAAATGAAGGAAGGAAGTGTTTCAGGAAACATTACAGGAAGTATTCCAGGAAGTAGTCCAAAATGGAAGGAGGGAAGGAAGGAAGTATTGCAGGAAGTATTCCAGGAAGGAAGGAAAGAAGCAAGGAGGGAAGGACGGAAAGAAGTTAAGAAAGAAGGGGAGAAGGAAAGAAGGAAAGAAGGAAGGAAGTATGTATGCTAGGAAAGAAGAAAAGAAGGAAAAAAGAGTTTCAGGAAGTATTCCAGGAAGTATTCCAGGAAGTATTCCTGGAAGGATTACAGGAAGTATTCCAGAAAGCAAGGAAGGTAAGAAGGAAGGAAGGCAAGAAAGAAAGAAGGAAGTATGAATTCCAGGAAGGAAGAAATGAAGGAAGGAAGTATTTCAGGAAGCATTACAGGAAGTATTCCAGGAAGTAGTCCAAAATGGAAGGAAGGAAGGAAGGAAGGAAGTATTGCAGGAAGTATTCCAGGAAGGAAGGAAAGAAGCAAGGAGGGAAGGACGGAAAGAAGTGAAGAAAGAAGGGGAGAAGGAAAGAACGAAAGAAGGAAGGAAGTATGTATGCTAGGAAAGAAGAAAAGAAGGAAAAAAGAATTCCAGGAAGTATTCCAAGAAGATTTCCAGGAAGTATTCCAGGAAGTATTCCAGGAAGTAATCCAGAAAGGAAGGAAGGTAAGAAGGAAGGAAGGTAACAAGGAAAGAAGGAAGTATGAATTCCAGGAAGGAAGAAATGAAGGAAGGAATTATTTCAGGAAACATTACAGCAAGTATTCCAGGAAGTAGTCCAAAATGGAAGGAAGGAAGGAAGTATTGCAGTAAGTATTTCAGGAAGGAAGGAAGAAGGAAGGAGGGAAGGAAGGAAAGAAGTTAAGAAAGTAGGGGAGAAGGAAAGAAGGAAAGAAGGAAGGAAGTATGTATGCTAGGAAAGAAGAAAAGAAAGAAAAAATAATTCCAGGAAGTATTCCAGGAAGTATTCCAGGAAGTATTCCAGGAAGTAATCCAGAAAGGAAGGAAGGTAAGAAGGAAGGCAGGTAAGAAGGCAAGAAGGAAGTATGTATTCCAGGAAGGAAGAAATGAAGGAAGGAAGTATTTCAGGAAGCATTACAGGAAGTATTCCAGGAAGTAGTCCAAAATGGAAGGAAGGAAGGAAGGAAGGAAGGAAGGAAGGAAGTATTGCCGGAAGTATTCCAGGAAGGAAGGAAAGAAGAAAGAAGGGAAGGAAGGAAAGAAGTTAAGAAAGAAGGGGAGAAGGAAAGAAGGAAAGAAGGAAGGAAGTATGTATGCTAGGAAAGAAGAAAGGAAGGAAAAAATAATTCTAGGAAGTATTCCAGGAAGTATTCCAGGAAGTATTCCAGGAAGTATTACAGGAAGTATTCCAGAAAGGACGGAAGGTAAGAAGGATGAAGGTAAGAAGGATAGAAGGAAGTATGTATTCCAGGAAGGAAGAAAGGAAGGAAGGATGTATTTCAGGAAGCATTACTGGAAGTATTCCGGGAAGTAGTCCAAAATGGAAGGAAGGAAGGAAGTATTGCAGGAAGTATTCCAGGAAGGAAGGAAAGAAGCAAGGAGGGAAGGAAGGAATTAATTAAGAAAGAAGGGGAGAAGAAGGAAAGAAGGAAGGAAGTATGTATGCTAGGAAAGAAGAAAAGAAGGAAAAAAGAATTCCAGGAAGTATTCCAGGAAGTATTCCAGGAAGTATTCCAGAAAGGAAGGAAGGTAAGAAGGAAGGAAGGTAAGAAGGAAAGAAGGAAGTATGTATTCCAGGAAGGAAGAAATGAAGGAAGGAAGTATTTCAGGAAGCATTACAGGAAGTACTCCAGGAAGTAGTCCAAAATGGAAGGAAGGAAGGAAGGATTGCAGGAAGTATTCCAGGAAGGAAGGAAAGAAGCAAGGAGGGAAGGAAGGAAAGAAGTTAAGAAAGAAGGGGAGTAGGAAAGAAGGAAAGAAGGAAGGAAGTGTGTATGCTAGAAAAGAAGAAAAGAAGGAAAAAAGAATTCCAGGAAGTATTCCAGGAAGTATTCCAGGAAGTATTCCAGGAAGTAATCCAGAAAGTAAGGAAGGTAAGAAGGAAGGAAGGTAACAAGGAAAGAAGGAAGTATGAATTCCAGGAAGGAAGAAATGAAGGAAGGAATTATTTCAGGAAACATTACAGGAAGTATTCCAGGAAGTAGTCCAAAATGGAAGGAAGGAAGGAAGTATTGCAGTAAGTATTTCAGGAAGGAAGGAAGAAGGAAGGAGTTAAGGAAGGAAAGAAGTTAAGAAAGTAGGGGAGAAGGAAAGAAGGAAAGAAGGAAGGAAGTATGTATGCTAAGAAAGAAGAAAAGAAAGAAAAAATAATTCCAGGAAGTATTCCAGGAAGTATTCCAGGAAGTTTTCCAGGAAGTAATCCAGAAAGGAAGGAAGATAAGAAGGAAGGCAGGTAAGAAGGAAAGAAGGAAGTATGTATTCCAGGGAGGAAAAATGAAGGAAGGAAGTATTTCAGGAAGCATTACAGGAAGTATTCCAGGAAGTAGTCCAAAATGGAAGGAAGGAAGGAAGGAAGGAAGGAAGGAAGGAAGGAAGGAAGGAAGGAAGGAAGGAAGGAAGTATTGCCGGAAGTATTCAAGGAAGGAAGGAAAGAAGAAAGAAGGGAAGGAAGGAAAGAAGTTAAGAAAAAAGGGGAGAAGGAAAGAAGGAAAGAAGGAAGGAAGTATGTATGCTAGGAAATAAGAAAGGAAGGAAAAAAGAATTCTAGGAAGTATTCCAGGAAGTATTCCAGGAAGTATTCCAGGAAGTATTCCAGAAAGGACGGAAGGTAAGAAGGATGAAGGTAAGAAGGATAGAAGGAAGTATGTATTCCAGGAAGGAAGACAGGAAGGAAGGATGTATTTCAGGAAGCATTACTGGAAGTATTCCGGGAAGTAGTCCAAAATGGAAGGAAGGAAGGAAGTATTGCAGGAAGTATTCCAGGAAGGAAGGAAAGAAGCAAGGAGGGAAGGAAGGAATTAATTAAGAAAGAAGGGGAGAAGAAGGAAAGAAGGAAGGAAGTATGTATGCTAGGAAAGAAGAAAAGAAGGAAAAAAGAATTCCAGGAAGTATTCCAGGAAGTATTCCAGGAAGTATTCCAGAAAGGAAGGAAGGTAAGAAGGAAGGAAGGTAAGAAGGAAAGAAGGAAGTATGTATTCCAGGAAGGAAGAAATGAAGGAAGGAAGTATTTCAGGAAGCATTACAGGAAGTATGCCAGGAAGTAGTCCAAAATTGAAGGAAGGAAGGAAGTATTGCAGGAAGTATTCCAGGAAGGAAGGAAAGAAGCAAGGAGGGAAGGAAGGAAAGAAGTTAAGAAAGAAGGGGAGAAGGAAAGAAGGAAAGAAGGAAGGAAGTGTGTATGCTAGAAAAGAAGAAAAGAAGGAAAAAAGAATTCCAGGAAGTATTCCAGGAAGTATTCCCGGAAGTATTCCAGGAAGTATTCCAGAAAGGAAGGAAGGTAAGAAGGAAGGGAGGTAAGAAGGAAAGAAGGAAGTATGTATTCCAGGAAGGAAGAACTGAAGGAAGGAAGTATTTCAGGAAGCATTACAGGAAGTATTCCAGGAAGTAGTCCAAAATGGAAGGAAGGAAGTATTGCAGGAACCATTCCAGGAAGGAAGGAAAGAAGCAAGGAGGGAAGGAAGGAAAGAAGTTAAGAAAGAAGTGGAGAAGGAAAGAAGGAAAGAAGGAAGGAAGTATGTAGCTAGGAAAGAAGAAAAGAAGGAAAAAATAATTCCAGGAAGTTCTCCAGGAAGTATTCCAGGAAGTATTCCAGAAAGGAAGGAAGGTAAGAAGGAAGGAAGGTAAGATGGAAAGAAGGCAGTATGTATTCCAGGATGGAAGAAATGAAGGAAGGAAGTATTTCAAGAAGCATTACAGGAAGTATTCCAGGAAGTAGTCCAAAATGGAAGGAAGGAAGGAAGGAAGGATTGCAGGAAGTATTCCAGGAAGGAAGGAAAGAAGCAAGGAGGGAAGGAAGGAAAGAAGTGAAGAAAGAAGGGGAGAAGGAAAGAAGGAGAGAAGGAAGGAAGTATTTATGCTAGGAAAGAAGAAAAGAAGGAAAAAAGAATTCCAGGAAGTATTCCAGGAAGTATTCCAGGAAGTATTCCCGGAAGTATTCCAGGAAGTATTCCAGAAAGGAAGGAAGGTAAGAAGGAAGGAAGGTAAGAAGGAAAGAAAGAAGTATGTATTCCAGGAAGGAAGAAATGAAGGAAGGAAGTATTTCAGGAAGCATTACAGGAAGTATTCAAGGAAGTAGTCCAAAATGGAAGGAAGGAAGGAAGTATTGCAGGAAGTATTCCAGGAAGGAAGGAAAGAAGCAAGGAGGGAAGGAAGGAAAGAAGTTAAGAAAAAAGGGGAGAAGGAAAGAAGGAAAGAAGGAAGGAAGTATGTATGCTAGGAAAGAAGAAAAGAAGGAAAAAAGAATTCCAGGAAGTATTCCAGGAAGTATTCCAGGAAGTATTCCAGAAAGGAAGGAAGGTAAGAAAGGAAGGAAGGTAAGAAGGAAAGAAGGAAGTATGTATTCCAGGAAGGAAGAAATGAAGGAAGGAAGTATTTCAGGAAGCATTACAGGAAGTATTCCAGGAAGTAGTCCAAAATGGAAGGAAGGAAGGAAGTATTGCAGGAAGTATTCCAGGAAGGAAGGAAAGAAGCAAGGAGGGAAGGAAGGAAAGAAGTTAAGAAAGAAGGGGACAAGGAAAGAAGGAAAGAAGGAAGGATGTATGTATGCTAGGAAAGAAGAAAAGAAGGAAAAAAGAATTCCAGGAAGTATTCAAGGAAGTATTCCAGGAAGTATTCCAGGAAGTATTCCAGAAAGGAAGGAAGGTAAGAAGGAAGGAAGGTAAGAAGGAAAGAAGGAAGTATGTATTCCAGGAAGGAAGAAATGAAGGAAGGAAGTATTTCAGGAAGCATTACAGGAAGTATTCCAGGACGTAGTCCAAAATGGAAGGAAGGAAGGAAGGAAGTATTGCAGGAAGTATACCAGGAAGGAAGGAAAGAAGCAAGGAGGGAAGGAAGGAAAGAAGTTCAGAAAGTAGGGGAGAAGGAAAGAAGGAAAGAAGGAAGTATGTAGGTTAGGAAAGAGGAAAAGAAGGAAAAAAGAATTCCAGGAAGTATTCCAGGAAGTATTTCAGGAAGTATTCCTGGAAGTATTTTCAGAAGTATTCCAGAAAGGAAGGAAGGTAAGAAGGAAGGAAGGTAAGAAGGAAAGAAGGAAGTATGTATTCCAGGAAGGAAGAAATGAAGGAAGGAAATATTTCAGGAAGCATTACAGGAAGTATTCCAGGAAGTAGTCCAAAATGGAAGGAAGGAAGGAAGGAAGGAAGTATTGCAGGAAGTATTCCAGGAAGGAAGGAAAGAAGCAAGGAGGGAAGGAAGGAAAGAAGTTAAGAAAGAAGGGGAGTAGGAAAGAAGGAAAGAAGGAAGGAAGTGTGTATGCTAGGAAAAAAGAAAAGAAGGAAAAAAGAATTCCAGGAAGTATTCCAGGAAGTATTCCAGGAAGTATTCCAGGAAGTATTCCAGAAAGGAAGGAAGGTAAGAAGGAAGGAAGGTAAGAAAGAAAGAAGGAAGTATGTAATCCAGGACGGAAGAAATGAAGGAAGGAAGTATTTCAGGAAGCATTACAGGAAGTATTCCAGGAAATAGTCCAAAATGGAAGGAAGGAAGGAAGGAAGGAAGTATTGCAGGAAGTATTCCAGGAAGGAAGGAAAGAAGCAAGGAGGGAAGGAAGGAAAGAAGTTAAGAAAGAAGGGGACAAGGAAAGAAGGAAAGAAGGAAGGATGTATGTATGCTAGGAAAGAAGAAAAGAAGGAAAAAAGAATTCCAGGAAGTATTCCAGGAAGTATTCCAGGAAGTATTCCAGGAAGTATTCCAGAAAGGAAGGAAGGCAAGAAGGAAGGAAGGTAAGAAGGAAAGAAGGAAGTATGTATTCCAGGAAGGAAGAAATGAAGGAAGGAAATATTTCAGGAAGCATTACAGGAAGTATTCCAGGAAGTAGTCCAAAATGGAAGGAAGGAAGGAAGGAAGTATTGCAGGAAGTATACCAGGAAGGAAGGAAAGAAGCAAGGAGGGAAGGAAGGAAAGAAGTTCAGAAAGTAGGGGAGAAGGAAAGAAGGAAAGAAGGAAGTATGTATGCTAGGAAAAAAGAAAAGAAGGAAAAAAGAATTCCAGGAAGTATTCCAGGAAGTATTCCAGGAAGTATTCCTGGAAGGATTACAGGAAGTATTCCAGAAAGCAAGGAAGGTAAGAAGGAAGGAAGGCAAGAAGGAAAGAAGGAAGTATGTATTCCATGAAGGAAGAAATGAAGGAAGGAAGTATTTCAGGAAGCATTACAGGAAGTATTCCAGGAAGTAGTCCAAAATGGAAGGAAGGAAGGAAGGAAGTATTGCAGGAAGTATTCCAGGAAGGAAGGAAAGAAGCAAGGAGGGAAGGAAGGAAAGAAGTTAAGAAAGAAGGGGAGTAGGAAAGAAGGAAAGAAGGAAGGAAGTATGTATGCTAGGAAAGAAGAAAAGAAGGAAAAAATAATTCCAGGAAGTATTGCAGGAAGTATTCCAGGAAGGAAGGAAAGAAGCAAGGAGGGAAGGAAGGAAAGAAGTTAAGAAAGAAGGGGAGAAGGAAAGAAGGAAAGAAGGAAGGAAGTATGTATGCTAGGAAAGAAGAAAAGAAGGAAAAAAGAATTCCAGGAAGTATTCCAGGAAGTATTCCAGGAAGTATTCCAGAAAGGAAGGAAGGTAAGAAGGAAGGAAGGTAAGAAGGAAAGAAGGAAGTATGTATTCCAGGAAGGAAGAAATGAAGGAAGGCAGTATTTCAGGAAGCATTACAGGAAGTATTCCAGGAAGTAGTCCAAAATGGAAGGAAGGAAGGAAGGAAGGAAGTATTGCAGGGAGTATTCCAGGAAGGAAGGAAAGAAGCAAGGAGGGAAGGAAGGAAAGAAGTTAAGAAAGAAGGGGACAAGGAAAGAAGGAAAGAAGGAAGGATGTATGTATGCTAGGAAATAAGAAAAGAAGGAAAAAAGAATTCCAGGAAGTATTCCAGGAAGTATTCCAGGAAGTATTCCAGGAAGTATTCCAGATAGGACGGAAGGTAAGAAGGAAGGAAGGTAAGAAGGAAAGAAGGAAGTATGTATTCCAGGAAGGAAGAAATGAAGGAAGGAAGTATTTCAGGAAGCATTACAGGAATTATTCCAGGAAGTAGTCCAAAATGGAAGGAAGGAAGGAAGGAAGTATTGCAGGAAGTATACCAGGAAGGAAGGAAAGAAGCAAGGAGGGAAGGAAGGAAAGAAGTTAAGAAAGTAGGGGAGAAGGAAAGAAGGAAAGAAGGAAGGAAGTATGTATGCTAGGAAAGAAGAAAAGAAGGAAAAAAGAATTCCAGGAAGTATTCCAGGAAGTATTTCAGGAAGTATTCCTGGAAGTATTCTCAGAAGTATTCCAGAAAGGAAAGAAGGTAAGAAGGAAGGAAGGTAAGAAGGAAAGAAGGAAGTATGTATACCAGGAAGGAAGAAAGGAAGGAAGGATGTATTTCAGGAAGCATTACAGGAAGTATTCCAGGAAGTAGTCCAAAATGGAAGGAAGGAAGGAAGGAAGTATTGCAGGAAATATTACAGGAAGGAAGGAAAGAAGCAAGGAGGGAAGGAAGGAAAAAAGTGAAGAAAGAAGGGGAGACGGAAAGAAGGAAAGAAGGAAGGAAGTATGTATGCTAGGAAAGAAGAAAAGAAGGAAAAAAGAATTCCAGGAAGTATTCCAGGAAGTATTCCAGGAAGTATTCCAGAAAGGAAGGAAGGTAAGAAGGAAGGAAGGTAAGAAGGAAGGAAGTTAAGAAAGAAAGAAGGAAGTATGTATTCCAGGAAGGAAGAAATGAAGGAATTCAGTATTTCAGGAAGCATTACAGGAAGTATTCCAGGAAGTAGTCCAAAATGGAAGGAAGGAAGGAAGGAAGTATTGCAGGAAGTATTCCAGGAAGGAAGGGAGGAAGCAAGGAGGGAAGGAAGGAAAGAAGTGAAGAAAGAAGGGGAGAAGGAAAGAAGGAAAGAAGGAAGGAAGTATGTATGCTAGGAAAGAAGAAAAGAAGGAAAAAAGAATTCCAGGAAGTATTCCAGGAAGTATTCCAGGAAGTATTCCAGGAAGTATTCCAGAAAGGAAGGAAGGTAAGAAGGAAGGAAGGTAAGAAGGAAAGAAGGAAGTATGTATTCCAGGAAGGAAGAAATGAAGGAAGGAAGTATTTCAGGAAGCATTACAGGAAGTATTCCAGGAAGTAGTCCAAAATGGAAGGAAGGAAGGAAGGAAGTATTGCAGGAAGTATTCCAGGAAGGCAGGGAAGAAGCAAGGAGGGAAGGAAGGAAAGAAGTTAAGAAAGAAGGGGAGAAGAAAAGAAGGAAAGAAGGGAGGAAGTATTTATGCTAGGAAAGAAGAAAAGAAGGAAAAAAGAATTCCAGGAAGTATTCCAGGAAGTATTCCAGGAAGTATTCCAGGATGTATTCCCGGAAGTATTCCAGAAAGGAAGGAAGGTAAGAAGGAAGGAAGGTAACAAGGAAAGAAGGAAGTATGTATTCCAGGAAGGAAGAAATGAAGGAAGGAATTATTTCAGGAAGCATTACAGGAAGTATTCCAGGAAGTAGTCCAAAATGGAAGGAAGGAAGGAAGTATTGCAGGGAGTATTCCAGGAAGGGAGGAAAGAAGCAAGGAGGGAAAGAAGGAAAGAAGTTAAGAAAGAAGGGGAGAAGGAAAGAAGGAAAGAAGGAAGGAAGTATGTATGCTAGGAAAGAAGAAAAGAAGGAAAAAAAAATTCCAGGAAGTATTCCAGGAAGAATTCCAGGAAGTATTCCCGGAAGTATTCCAGGAAGTATTCCAGAAAGCAAGGAAGGTAAGAAGGAAGGAAGGTAAGAAGGAAAGAAGGAAGTATGTATTCCAGGAAGGAAGAAATGATGGAAGGAAGTATTTCAGGAAGCATTAAAGGAAGTATTCCAGGAAGTAGTCCAAAATGGAAGGAAGGAAGGAAGTATTGCAGGAAGTATTCCAAGAAGGAAGGAAAGAAGAAAGAAGGGAAGAAAGGAAAGAAGTTAAGAAAGAAGGGGAGAAGGAAAGAAGGAAAGAAGGAAAGAAGGGAGGAAGTATGTATGCTAGGAAAGAAGAAAAGAAGGAAAAAAGAATTCCAGGAAGTATTCCAGGAAGTATTCCCGGAAGAATTCCAGGAAGTATTCCAGAAAGGAAGGAAGGTAAGAAGGAAGGAAGGTAAGAAGGAAAGAAGGAAGTATGTATTCCAGGAAGGAAGAAATGAAGGAATTAAGTATTTCAGGAAGCAGTACAGGAAGTATTCCAGGAAATAGTCCAAAATGGAAGGAAGGAAGGAAGGAAGTATTGCAGGAAGTATTCCAGGAAGGAAGGAAAGAAGCAAGGAGGGAAGGAAGGAAAAAAGTGAAGAAAGAAGGGGAGACGAAAAGAAGGAAAGAAGGAAGGAAGTATGTATGCTAGGAAAGAAGAAAAGGAGGAAAAAAGAATTCCAGGAAGTATTCCAGGAAGTATTCCAGGAAGTATTCCAGAAAGGAAGGAAGGTAAGAAGGAAGGAAGGTAAGAAGGAAGGAAGTTAAGAAAGAAAGAAGGAAGTATGTATTCCAGGAAGGAAGAAATGAAGGAATTCAGTATTTCAGGAAGCTTTACTGGAAGTATTCCAGGAAGTAGTCCAAAATGGAAGGAAGGAAGGAAGGAAGTATTCCAGGAAGTATTCCAGGAAGGAAGGGAGGAAGCAAGGAGGGAAGGAAGGAAAGAAGTGAAGAAAGAAGGGGAGAAGGAAAGAAGGAAAGAAGGAAGGAAGTATGTATGCTAGGAAAGAAGAAAAGAAGGAAAAAAGAATTCCAGGAAGTATTCCAGGAAGTATTCCCGGAAGTATTCCAGGAAGTATTCAAGAAAGGACAGAAGGTAAGAAGGAAGGAAGGTAAGAAGGAAAGAAGGAAGTATGTATTCCAGGAAGGAAGAAATGAATAAGGAAGTATTTCAGGAAGCATTACAGGAAGTATTCCAGGAAGTAGTCCAAAATGGAAGGAAGGAAGGAAGTATTGCAGGAAGTATTCCAGGAATGCAGGGAAGAAGCAAGGAGGGAAGGAAGGAAAGAAGTTAAGAAAGAAGGGGAGAAGAAAAGAAGGAAAGAAGGGAGGAAGTATTTATGCTAGGAAAGAAGAAAAGTAGGAAAAAAGAATTCCAGGAAGTATTCCATGAAGTATTCCAGGAAGTATTCCAGGATGTATTCCCGGAAGTATTCCAGAAAGGAAGGAAGGTAAGAAGGAAGGAAGGTAACAAGGAAAGAAGGAAGTATGTATTCCAGGAAGGAAGAAATGAAGGAAGGAATTATTTGAGGAAGCATTACAGGAAGTATTCCAGGAAATAGTCCAAAATGGAAGGAAGGAAGGAAGTATTGCAGGGAGTATTCCAGGAAGGGAGGAAAGAAGCAAGGAGGGAAGGAAGGAAAGAAGTTAAGAAAGAAGGGGAGAAGGAAAGAAGGAAAGAAGGAAGGAAGTATGTATGCTAGGAAAGAAGAAAAGAAGGAAAAAAAAATTCCAGGAAGTATTCCAGGAAGAATTCCAGGAAGTATTCCCGGAAGTATTCCAGGAAGTATTCCAGAAAGCAAGGAAGGTAAGAAGGAAGGAAGGTAAGAAGGAAAGAAGGAAGTATGTATTCCAGGAAGGAAGAAATGATGGAAGGAAGTATTTCAGGAAGCATTAAAGGAAGTATTCCAGGAAGTAGTCCAAAATGGAAGGAAGGAAGGAAGTATTGCAGGAAGTATTCCAAGAAGGAAGGAAAGAAGCAAGAAGGGAAGAAAGGAAAGAAGTTAAGAAAGAAGGGGAGAAGGAAAGAAGGAAAGAAGGAATGAAGGGAGGAAGTATGTATGCTAGGAAAGAAGAAAAGAAGGAAAAAAGAATTCCAGGAAGTATTCCAGGAAGTATTCCCGGAAGAATTCCAGGAAGTATTCCAGAAAGGAAGGAAGGTAAGAAGGAAGGAAGGTAAGAAGGAAAGAAGGAAGTATGTATTCCAGGAAGGAAGAAATGAAGGAATTAAGTATTTCAGGAAGCAGTACAGGAAGTATTCCAGGAAATAGTCCAAAATGGAAGGAAGGAAGGAAGGAAGTATTGCAGGAAGTATTCCAGGAAGGAAGGAAAGAAGCAAGGAGGGAAGGAAGGAAAGAAGTTAAGAAAGAAGGGGACAAGGAAAGAAGGAAAGAAGGAAGGAAGTATGTGTGCTAGGAAAGAAGAAAAGAAGGAAAAAAGAATTCCAGGAAGTATTCCAGGAAGTATTCCAGGAAGTATTCCAGGAAGTATTCCAGAAAGGAAGGAAGGTAAGAAGGAAGGAAGGTAAGAAGGAAAGAAGGAAGTATGTATTCCAGGAAGGAAGAAATGAAGGAAGGAAGTATTTCAGGAAGCATTACAGGAAGTATTCCAGGACGTAGTCCAAAATGGAAGGAAGGAAGGAAGGAAGTATTGCAGGAAGTATACCAGGAAGGAAGGAAAGAAGCAAGGAGGGAAGGAAGGAAAGAAGTTCAGAAAGTAGGGGAGAAGGAAAGAAGGAAAGAAGGAAGTATGTATGCTAGGAAAGAAGAAAATAAGGAAAAAAGAATTCCAGGAAGTATTCCAGGAAGTATTTCAGGAAGTATTCCTGGAAGTATTCTCAGAAGTATTCCAGAAAGGAAGGAAGGTAAGAAGGAAGGAAGGTAAGAAGGAAAGAAGGAAGTATGTATTCCAGGAAGGAAGAAATGAAGGAAGGAAATATTTCAGGAAGCATTACAGGAAGTATTCCAGGAAGTAGTCAAAAATGGAAGGAAGGAAGGAAGGAAGTATTGCAGGAAGTATTCCAGGAAGGAAGGAAAGAAGCAAGGAGGGAAGGAAGGAAAGAAGTTAAGAAAGAAGGGGAGTAGGAAAGAAGGAAAGAAGGAAGGAAGTGTGTATGCTAGGAAAAAAGAAAAGAAGGAAAAAAGAATTCCAGGAAGTATTCCAGGAAGTATTCCAGGAAGTATTCCAGGAAGTATTCCAGGAAGTATTCCAGAAAGGAAGGAAGGTAAGAAGGAAGGAAGGTAAGAAAGAAAGAAGGAAGTATGTATTCCAGGACGGAAGAAATGAAGGAATTAAGTATTTCAGGAAGCATTACAGGAAGTATTCCAGGAAAAAGTCCAAAATCGAAGGAAGGAAGGAAGGAAGTATTGCAGGAAGTATTCCAGGAAGGAAGGAAAGAAGCAAGGAGGGAAGGAAGGAAAGAAGTTAAGAAAGAAGGGGACAAGGAAAGAAGGTAAGAAGGAAGGATGTATGTATGCTAGGAAAGAAGAAAAGAAGGAAAAAAGAATTCCAGGAAGTATTCCAGGAAGTATTCCAGGAAGTATTCCAGGAAGTATTCCAGAAAGGAAGGAAGGCAAGAAGGAAGGAAGGTAAGAAGGAAAGAAGGAAGTATGTATTCCAGGAAGGAAGAAATGAAGGAAGGAAATATTTCAGGAAGCATTACAGGAAGTATTCCAGGAAGTAGTCCAAAATGGAAGGAAGGAAGGAAGGAAGTATTGCAGGAAGTATACCAGGAAGGAAGGAAAGAAGCAAGGAGGGAAGGAAGGAAAGAAGTTCAGAAAGTAGGGGAGAAGGAAAGAAGGAAAGAAGGAAGTATGTATGCTAGGAAAGAAGAAAAGAAGGAAAAAAGAATTCCAGGAAGTATTCCAGGAAGTATTCCAGGGAGTATTCCTGGAAGGATTACAGGAAGTATTCCAGAAAGCAAGGAAGGTAAGAAGGAAGGAAGGCAAGAAGGAAAGAAGGAAGTATGTATTCCAGGAAGGAAGAAATGAAGGAAGGAAGTATTTCAGGAAGCATTACAGGAAGTATTCCAGGAAGTAGTCAAAAATGGAAGGAAGGAAGGAAGGAAGTATTGCAGGAAGTATTCCAGGAAGGAAGGAAAGAAGCAAGGAGGGAAGGAAGGAAAGAAGTTAAGAAAGAAGGGGAGTAGGAAAGAAGGAAAGAAGGAAGGAAGTATGTATGCTAGGAAAGAAGAAAAGAAGGAAAAAATAATTCCAGGAAGTATTGCAGGAAGTATTCTAGGAAGGAAGGAAAGAAGCAAGGAGGGAAGGAAGGAAAGAAGTTAAGAAAGAAGGGGAGAAGGAAAGAAGGAAAGAAGGAAGGAAGTATGTATGCTAGGAAAGAAGAAAAGGAGGAAAAAAGAATTCCAGGAAGTATTCCAGGAAGTATTCCAGGAAGTATTCCAGAAAGGAAGGAAGGTAAGAAGGAAGGAAGGTAAGAAGGAAAGAAGGAAGTATGTATTCCAGGAAGGAAGAAATGAAGGAAGGAAGTATTTCAGGAAGCATTACAGGAAGTATTCCAGGAAGTAGTCCAAAATGGAAGGAAGGAAGGAAGGAAGGAAGTATTTCAGGGAGTATTCCAGGAAGGAAGGAAAGAAGGAAGGAGGGAAGGAAGGAAAGAAGTTAAGAAAGAAGGGGACAAGGAAAGAAGGAAAGAAGGAAGGATGTATGTATGCTAGGAAATAAGAAAAGAAGGAAAAAAGAATTCCAGGAAGTATTCCAGGAAGTATTCCAGGAAGTATTCCAGGAAGTATTCCAGATAGGACGGAAGGTAAGAAGGAAGGAAGGTAAGAAGGAAAGAAGGAAGTATGTATTCCAGGAAGGAAGAAATGAAGGAAGGAAGTATTTCAGGAAGCATTACAGGAAGTATTCCAGGAAGAAGTCCGAAATGGAAGGAAGGAAGGAAGGAAGTATTGCAGGAAGTATACCAGGAAGGAAGGAAAGAAGCAAGGAGGGAAGGAAGGAAAGAAGTTAAGAAAGTAGGGGAGAAGGAAAGAAGGAAAGAAGGAAGGAAGTATGTATGCTAGGAAAGAAGAAAAGAAGGAAAAAAGAATTCCAGGAAGTATTCCAGGAAGTATTTCAGGAAGTATTCCTGGAAGTATTCTCAGAAGTATTCCAGAAAGGAAAGAAGGTAAGAAGGAAGGAAGGTGAGAAGGAAAGAAGGAAGTATGTATACCAGGAAGGAAGAAAGGAAGGAAGGATGTATTTCAGGAAGCATTACAGGAAGTATTCCAGGAAGTAGTCCAAAATGGAAGGAAGGAAGGAAGGAAGTATTGCAGGAAATATTACAGGAAGGAAGGAAAGAAGCAAGGAGGGAAGGAAGGAAAAAAGTGAAGAAAGAAGGGGAGACGGAAAGAAGGAAAGAAGGAAGGAAGTATGTATGCTAGGAAAGAAGAAAAGAAGGAAAAAAGAATTCCAGGAAGTATTCCAGGAAGTATTCAAGGAAGTATTCCAGGAAGTATTCCAGAAAGGAAGGAAGGTAAGAAGGAAGGAAGGTAAGAAGGATAGAAGGATGTATGTATTCCAGGAAGGAAGAAATGAAGGAAGGAAGTATTTCAGGAAGCATTACAGGAAGTATTCCAGGAAGTAGTCCAAAATGGAAGGAAGGAAGGAAAGAAGTATTGCAGGAAGTATTCCAGGAAGGCAGGGAAGAAGCAAGGAGGGAAGGAAGGAAAGAAGTTAAGAAAGAAGGGGAGAAGAAAAGAAGGAAAGAAGGGAGGAAGTATTTATGCTAGGAAAGAAGAAAAGAAGGAAAAAAGAATTCCAGGAAGTATTCCATGAAGTATTCCAGGAAGTATTCCAGGATGTATTCCCGGAAGTATTCCAGAAAGGAAGGAAGGTAAGAAGGAAGGAAGGTAAGAAGGAAAGAAGGAAGTATGTATTCCAGGAAGGAAGAAATGAAGGAAGGAATTATTTCAGGAAGCATTAAAGGAAGTATTCCAGGAAGTAGTCCAAAATGGAAGGAAGGAAGGAAGTATTGCAGGAAGTATTCCAAGAAGGAAGGAAAGAAGCAAGAAGGGAAGAAAGGAAAGAAGTTAAGAAAGAAGGGGAGAAGGAAAGAAGGAAAGAAGGAAAGAAGGGAGGAAGTATGTATGCTAGGAAAGAAGAAAAGAAGGAAAAAACAATTCCAGGAAGTATTCCAGGAAGTATTCCCGGAAGAATTCCAGGAAGTATTCCAGAAAGGAAGGAAGGTAAGAAGGAAGGAAGGTAAGAAGGAAAGAAGGAAGGAAGTATGTATGCTAGGAAAGAAGAAAAGAAGGAAAAAAGAATTCAAGGAAGTATTCCAGGAAGCATTCCAGGAAGTAATCCGTAATGGAAGGAAGGTAGAAAGGAAGGAAGGTAAGAAGGAAAGAAGGAAGTATGTATTCCAGGAAGGAAGAAATGAAGTAAGGAAGTATTTCAGGAAGCATTAGAGGAAGTATTCCAGGAAGTAGTCCAAAATGGAAGGAAGGAAGGAAGGAAGTATTGCAGGAAGTATTGCAGGAAGGAAGGAAAGAAGCAAGGAGGGAAGGAAGGAAAGAAGTTAAGAAAGAAGGGGAGAAGGAAGGAAGGAAAGAAGGAAGGAAGTATGTATGCTAGGAAAGAAGAAAAGAAGGAAAAAAGAATTCCAGGAAGTATTCCAGGAAATATTCCAGGAAGTATTCCAGGAAGTATTCCAGAAAGGAAGGAAGGTAAGAAGGAAGGAAGGTAAGAAGGAAAGAAGGAAGTATGTATTCCAGGAAGGAAGAAATGAAGGAAGGAAGTATTTCAGGAAGCATTACAGGAAATATTTTAGGAAGTCGTCCAAAATGGAAGGAAGGAAGGAAGGAAGTATTGCAGGAAGTATTCCAGGAAGGAAGGAAAGAAGCAAGGAGGGAAGGAAGAAAAGAAGTTAAGAAAGAAGGGGAGAAGGAAAGAAGGAAAGAAGG
Source organism: Setophaga petechia (assembly GCA_024362935.1). Lineage (NCBI taxonomy): Eukaryota > Metazoa > Chordata > Aves > Passeriformes > Parulidae > Setophaga > Setophaga petechia. The sequence continues at coordinate 96,029 of JANCRA010000292.1, forward strand.
AAGGAAGTATGTATGCTAGGAAAGAAGAAAAGAAGGAAAAAAGAATTCCAGGAAGTATTCCAGGAAGTATTCCAGGACGTATTCCAGACAGGAAGGAAGGTAAGAAGGAAGGAAGGTAAGAAAGAAAGAAGGAAGTATGTATTCCAGGAAGGAAGAAATGAAGGAAGGAAGTATTTCAGGAAGCATTACAGGAAGTATTCCATAAAGTAGTCCAAAATGGAAGGAAGGAAGGAAGGAAGGAAGTATTGCAGGAAGTATTCCAGGAAGGAAGGAAAGAAGCAAGGAGGGAAAGAAGGAAAGAAGTGAAGAAAGAAGGGGAGAAGGAAAGAAGGAAAGAAGGAAGGAAATATGTATGCTAGGAAAGAAGAAAAGAAGGGAAAAAGAATTCAAGGAAGTATTCCAGGAAGTATTCCAGGAAGTATTCCAGAAAGGAAGGAAGTTAAGAAGGAAGGAAGGCAAGAAGGAAAGAAGGAAGTATGTATTCCAGGAAGGAAGAAATGAAGGAAGGAAGTATTTGAGGAAGCATTACAGGAAGTATTCCAGGAAGTAGTCCAAAATGGAAGGAAGGATGGAAGCAAGGAAGGATTGCAGGAAGTATTCCAGGAAGGAAGGAAAGATGCAAGGAGGGAAGGAAGGAAAGAAGTTAAGAAAGAAGGGGAGAAGGAAAGAAGGAAAGAAGGAAGGAAGTATGTATGCTAGGAAAGAAGAAAAGAAGGAAAAAAGAATTCCAGGAAGTATTCCAAGAAGATTTCCAGGAAGTATTCCAGGAAGCATTCCAGGAAGGAATCCAGAAAGGAAGGAAGGTAAGAAGGAAGGAAGGTAAGAAGGAAAGAAGGAAGTATGTATTCCAGGAAGGAAGAAATGAAGGAAGGAAGTATTTCAGGAAGCATTACAGGAAGTATTCCAGGAAGTAGTCCAAAATGGAAGGAAGGAAGGAAGTATTGCAGGAAGTATTTCAGGAAGGAAGGAAAAAGGAAGGAGGGAAGGAAGGAAAGAAGTTAAGAAAGAAGGGGAGAAGGAAAGAAGGAAAGAAGGAAGGAAGTATGTATGCTAGGAAAGAAGAAAAGAAGGAAAAAAGAATTCCAGGAAGTATTCCCGGAAGTATTCCAGGAAGTATTCCGGGAAGGATTACAGGAAGTATTCCAGAAAGCAAGGAAGGTAAGAAGGAAGGAAGGCAAGAAGGAAAGAAGGAAGTATGTATTCCAGGAAGGAAGAAATGAAGTAAGGAAGTATTTCAGGAAGCATTAGAGGAAGTATTCCAGGAAGTAGTCCAAAATGGAAGGAAGGAAGGAAGTATTGCAGGAAGTATTTCAGGAAGCAAGGAAAGAAGGAAGGAGGGAAGGAAGGAAAGAAGTTAAGAAAGAAGGGGAGAAGGAAAGAAGGAAAGAAGGAAGGAAGTATGTATGCTAGGAAAGAAGAAAAGAAGGAAAAAAGAATTCCAGGAAGTATTCCAGGAAGTATTCCAGGAAGTATTCCAGGAAGTATTCCAGGAAGTATTCCAGAAAGCAAGGAAGGTAAGAAGGAAGGAAGGTAAGAAGGAAAGAAGGAAGTATGTATTCCAGGAAGGAAGAAATGAAGGAAGGAAGTATTTCAGGAAGCATTACAGGAAGTATTCCAGGAAGTAGTCCAAAATGGAAGGAAGGAAGGAAGGAAGGAAGGAAGGAAGGAAGGAAGGAAGGAAGGAAGGAAGGAAGGAAGGAAGGAAGGAAGGAAGGAAGGAAGGAAGGAAGGAAGGAAGGAAGGAAGGAAGGAAGGAAGGAAGGAAGGAAGGAAGGAAAGAAGGAAGGAAGGAAGGAAGGAAGGAAGGAAGGAAGGAAGGAAGGAAGGAAGGAAGGAAGGAAGGAAGGAAGGAAGGAAGGAAGGAAGGAAGGAAGGAAGGAAGGAAGGAAGGAAGGAAGGAAGGAAGGAAGGAAGGAAGGAAGGAAAGAAGTGAAGAAAGAAGGGAAGAAGAAGGAAAGAAGGAAGGAAGTATGTATGCTAGGAAAGAATAAAAGAAGGAAAAAAGAATTCCAGGAATTATTCCAGGATGTATTCCAGGAAGTATTCCAGGAAGTATTCCAGAAAGGCAGGAAGGTAAGAAGGAAGGAAGGTAAGAAGGAAAGAAGAAAGTATGTATTCCAGGAAGGAAGAAATGAAGGAAGGATGTATTTCAAAAAGCATTACAGGATGTATTCCAGGAAGTAGTCCAAAATGGAAGGAAGGAAGTAAGGAAGTATTGCAGGAAGTATTCCAGGAAGGAAGGAAAGAAGCAAGGAGGGAAGGAAGGAAAGAAGTTAAGAAAGAAGGGGAGAAGGAAAGAAGGAAAGAAGGAAGGAAGTATGTATGCTAGGAAAGAAGAAAAGAAGGAAAAAAGAATTCCAGGAAGTATTCCAGGAAGTATTCCAGGAAGTAATCCAGAAAGGAAGGAAGGTAAGAAGGAAGGAAGGTGAGAAGGAAAGAAGGAAGTATGTATTCCAGGAAGGAAGAAATGAAGGAAGGAAGTATTTCAGGAAGCATTACAGGAAGTATTCCAGGAAGTAGTCCAAAATGGAAGGAAGGAAGGAAGGAAGGAAGGAAGGAAGGAAGGAAGGAAGGAAGGAAGGAAGGAAGGAAGGAAGGAAGGAAGGAAGGAAGGAAGGAAGGAAGGAAGGAAGGAAGGAAGGAAGGAAGGAAGGAAGGAAGGAAGGAAGGAAGGAAGTATTGCAGGAAGTATTCCAGGAGGGAGGGAAAGAAGCAAGGAGGGAAGGAAGGAAAGAAGTGAAGAAAGAAGGGGAGAAGGAAAGAAGGAAAGAAGGAAAGAAATATGTATGCTAGGAATGAAGAAAAGAAGGAAAAAAGAATTTCAGGAAGTATTCCAGGAAGTATTCCAGGAAGTATTCCTGGAAGGATTGATTACAGGAAGTATTCCAGAAAGCAAGGAAGGTAAGAAGGAAGGAAGGTAAGAAGGAATGAAGGAAGTATGTATTCCAGGAAGGAAGAAATGAAGGAAGGAAGTATTTCAGGAAGCATTACAGGAAGTATTCCAGGAAGTAGTCCAAAATGGAAGGAAGGAAGGAAGGAAGGAAGTATTGCAGGAAGTATTCCAGGAAGGAAGGAAAGAAGCAAGGAGGGAAGGAAGGAAAGAAGTTAAGAAAGAAGGGGAGAAGGAAAGAAGGAAAGAAGGAAGGAAGTATTCCAGGAAAGAAGAAAAGAAGGAAAAAAGAATTCCAGGAAGTATTCCAAGAAGATTTCCAGGAAGTATTCCAGGAAGTAATCCAGAAAGGAAGGAAGGTAAGAAGGAAGGAAGGTAAGAAGGAAAGAAGGAAGAATGTATTCCAGGAAGGAAGAAATGAAGGAAGGAAGTATTTCAGGAAACATTACAGGAAGTATTCCAGGAAGTAGTCCAAAATGGAAGGAAGGAAGGAAGTATTGCAGGAAGTATTTCAGGAAGGAAGGAAAGAAGGAAGGAGGGAAGGAAGGAAAGAAGTGAAGAAAGAAGGGGAGAAGGAAAGAAGGAAAGAAGGAAGGAAGTATGTATGCTAGGAAAGAAGAAAAGAAGGAAAAAAGAATTTCAGGAAGTATTCAAGGAAGTATTCCAGGAAGTATTCCCGGAAGTATTCCAGGAAGTATACCAGAAAGAACGGAAGGTAAGAAGGAAGGAAGGTAAGAAGGAAAGAACGAAGTATGTATTCCAGGAAGGAAGAAATGAAGGAAGGATGTATTTCAAAAAGCATTACAGGAAGTATTCCAGGAAGTAGTCCAAAATGGAAGGAGGGAAGGAAGTATTGTGGGAAGTATTTCAGGAAGGAAGGAAAGAAGCAAGGAGGGAAGGAAGGAAAGAAGTTAAGAAAGAAGGGGAGAAGAAGGAAAGAAGGAAGGAAGTATGTATGCTAGGAAAGAAGAAAAGAAGGAAAAAAGAATTCCAGGAAGTATTCCAGGAAGTATTCCAGGAAGTATTCCAGGAAGTATTCAAGAAAGGAAGGAAGGTAAGAAGGAAGGAAGGTAAGAAGGAAAGAAGGAAGTATGTATTCCAGGAAGGAAGAAATGAAGGAAGGAAGTATTTCAGGAAGCATTACAAGAATTATTCCAGGAAGTAGTCCAAAATGGAAGGAAGGAAGGAAGGATGGAAGGAAGGAAGGAAGGAAGGAAGGAAGGAAGGAAGGAAGGAAGGAAGGAAGGAAGGAAGGAAGGAAGGAAGGAAGGAAGGAAGGAAGGAAGGAAGGAAGGAAGGAAGGAAGGAAGGAAGGAAGGAAGGAAGGAAGGAAGGAAGGAAGTATTGCAGGAAGTATTCCAGGAAGGAAGGAAAGAAGCAAGGAGGGAAGGAAGGAAAGAAGTGAAGAAAGAAGGGGAGAAGGAAAGAAGGAAAGAAGGAAGGAAGTATGTATGCTAGGAAAGAAGAAAAGAAGGAAAAAAGAATTCCAGGAAGTATTCCAGGAAGTATTCCAGGAAGTATTCCAGAAAGGAAGGAAGGGAAGAAGGAAGGAAGGTAAGAAGGAAAGAAGGAAGTATGTATTCCAGGAAGGAAGAAATGAAGGAAGGAAGTATTTCAGGAAACATTACAGGAAGTATTCCAGGAAGTAGTCCAAAATGGAAGGAAGGAAGGAAGTATTGCAGGTAGTATTTCAGGAAGGAAGGAAAGAAGGAAGGAGGGAAGGAAGGAAAGAAGTTAAGAAAGAAGGGGAGAAGGAAAGAAGGAAAGAAGGAAGGAAGTATGTATGCTAGGAAAGAAGAAAAGAAGGAAAAAAGAATTCCAGGAAGTATTCCAGGAAGTATTCCAGGAAGTAATCCAGGAAGTATTCCAGGAAGTAATCCAGAAAGGAAGGAAGGTGAGAAGGAAGGAAGGTAAGAAGGAAAGAAGGAAGTATGTATTCCAGGAAGGAAGAAATGACGGAAGGAAGTATTTCAGGAAGCATTACAGGAAGTATTCCAGGAAGTAGTCCAAAATGGAAGGAAGGAAGGAAGGAAGGAAGGAAGTATTGCAGGAAGTATTCCAGGAAGGAAGGAGAGGAGCAAGGAGGGAAGGAAGGAAAGAAGTGAAGAAAGAAGGGGAGAAGGAGAGAAGGAAAGAAGGAAGAAAGTATGTATGCTAGGAAAGAAGAAAAGAAGGAAAAAAGAATTCCAGGAAGTATTCCAGGAAGTATTCCAGGAAGTATTCCTGGAAGTATTACAGGAAGTATTCCAGAAAGCAAGGAAGGTAAGAAGGAAGGAAGGCAAGAAGGAAAGAAGGAAGTATGTATTCCAGGAAGGAAGAAATGAAGGAAGGAAGTATTTCAGGAAGCATTACAGGAAGTATTCCAGGAAGTAGTCCAAAATGGAAGGAAGAAAGGAAGGAAGTATTGCAGGAAGTATTCCAGGAAGGAAGGAAAGAAGCAAGGAGGGAAGGAAGGAAAGAAGTGAAGAAAGAAGGGGAGAAGGAAAGAAGGAAAGAAGGAAGGAAGTATGTATGCAAGGAAAGAAGAAAAGAAGGAAAAAAGAATTCCAGGAAGTATTCCAGGAAGTATTCCAGGAAGTATTCCAGAAAGGAAGGAAGGTAAGAAGGAAGGAAGATAAGAAGGAAAGAAGGAAGTATGTATTCCAGGAAGGAAGAAATGAAGGAAGGAAGTATTTCAGGAAGCATTACAGGAAGTATTCCAGGAAGTAGTCCAAAATGGAAGGAAGGAAGGAAGGAAGGAAGTATTGCAGGAAGTATTCCAGGAAGGAAGGAGGGAAGCAAGGAGGGAAGGAAGGAAAGAAGTTAAGAAAGAAGGGGAGAAGGAAAGAAGGAAAGAAGGAAGGAAGTATGTATGCTAGGAAAGAAGAAAAGAAGGAAAAAAGAATTTCAGGAATTATTCCAGGAAGTATTCCAGGAAGTATTCCTGGAAGGATTACAGGAAGTATTCCAGAAAGCAATGAAGGTAAGAAGGAAGGAAGGCAAGAAGGAAAGAAGGAAGTATGTATTCCAGGAAGGAAGAAGTGAAGGAAGGAAGTATTTCAGGAAGCATTACAGGAAGTATTCCAGGAAGTAGTCCAAAATGGAAGGAAGGAAGGAAGGAAGGAAGTATTGCAGGAAGTATTCCAGGAAGGAAGGAAAGAAGCAAGGAGGGAAGGAAGGAAAGAAGTGAAGAAAGAAGGGGAGAAAGAAAGAAGGAAAGAAGGAAGGAAGTATGTATGCTAGGAAAGAAGAAAAGAAGGAAAAAAGAATTCCAGGAAGTATTCCAAGAAGATTTCCAAAAAGTATTCCAGGAAGTATTCCAGGAAGTAATCCAGAAAGGAAGGAAGGTAAGAAGGAAGGAAGGTAAGAAGGAAAGAAGGAAGTATGTATTCCAGGAAGGAAGAAATGAAGGAAGGAAGTATTTCAGGAAACATTACAGGAAGTATTCCAGGAAGTAGTCCAAAATGGAAGGAAGGAAGGAAGTATTGCAGGAAGTATTTCAGGAAGGAAGGAAAGAAGGAAGGAGGGAAGGAAGGAAAGAAGTTAAGAAAGAAGGGGAGAAGGAAAGAAGGAAAGAAGGAAGGAAGTATGTATGCTAGGAAAGAAGAAAAGAAGGAAAAAAGAATTCCAGGAAGTATTCCAGGAAGTATTCAAGGAAGTATTCCAGGAAGTATTCCAGGAAGTAATCCAGAAAGGAAGGAAGGTAAGAAGGAAGGAAGGTAAGAAGGAAAGAAGGAAGTATGTATTCCAGGAAGGAAGAAATGAAGGAAGGAAGTATTTCAGGAAGCATTACAGGAAGTATTCCAGGAAGTAGTCCAAAATGGAAGGAAGGAAGGAAGGAAGGAGGTATTGCAGGAAGTATTCCAGGAAGGAAGGAAAGAAGCAAGGAGGGAAGGAAGGAAAGAAGTGAAGAAAGAAGGGGAGAAGGAAAGAAGGAAAGAAGGAAGGAAGTATGTATGCTAGGAAAGAAGAAAAGAAGGAAAAAAGAATTCCAGGAAGTATTCCAGGAAGTATTCCAGGAAGTATTCCTGGAAGGATTACAGGAAGTATTCCAGAAAGCAAGGAAGGTAAGAAGGAAGGAAGGCAAGAAGGAAAGAAGGAAGTATGTATTCCAGGAAGGAAGAAATGAAGGAAGGAAGTATTTCAGGAAGCATTACAGGAAGTATTCCAGGAAGTAGTCCAAAATGGAAGGAAGAAAGGAAGGAAGTATTGCAGGAAGTATTCCAGGAAGGAAGGAAAGAAGCAAGGAGGGAAGGAAGGAAAGAAGTTAAGAAAGAAGGGGAGAAGGAAAGAAGGAAAGAAGGAAGGAAGTATGTATGCGAGGAAAGAAGAAAAGAAGGAAAAAAGAATTCCAGGAAGTATTCCAAGAAGATTTCCAAAAAGTATTCCAGGAAGTATTCCAGGAAGTAATCCAGAAAGGAAGGAAGGTAAGAAGGAAGGAAGGTAAGAAGGAAAGAAGGAAGTATGTATTCCAGGAAGGAAGAAATGAAGGAAGGAAGTATTTCAGGAAACATTGCAGGAAGTATTCCAGGAAGTAGTCCAAAATGGAAGGAAGGAAGGAAGTATTGCAGGAAGTATTTCAGGAAGGAAGGAAAGAAGGAAGGAGGGAAGGAAGGAAAGAAGTTAAGAAAGAAGGGGAGAAGGAAAGAAGGAAAGAAGGAAGGAAGTATGTATGCTAGGAAAGAAGAAAAGAAGGAAAAAAGAATTCCAGGAAGTATTCCAGGAAGTATTCCAGGAAGTATTCCAGGAAGTAATCCAGAAAGAAAGGAAGGTAAGAAGGAAGGCAGGTAAGAAGGAAAGAAGGAAGTATGTATTCCAGGAAGGAAGAAATGAAGGAAGGAAGTATTTCAGGAAGCATTACAGGAAGTATTCCAGGAAGTAGTCCAAAATGGAAGGAAGGAAGGAAGGAAGGAAGTATCGCCGGAAGTATTCCAGGAAGGAAGGAAAGAAGAAAGAAGGGAAGGAAGGAAAGAAGTTAAGAAAGAAGGGGAGAAGGAAAGAAGGAAAGAAGGAAGGAAGTATGTATGCTAGGAAAGAAGAAAGGAAAA